>APFE031431879.1:63499-194577 GCA_000404065.3 Pinus taeda | reverse complement strand
GCCTCTAACCTACACCTCATTATTCACTATTATCTACTGTTTTTCATCACCTATCTCTCTCTTTCACCTCATTTTCCCTGTTAAACCACCCAGATCATTACATTAGATGTCATTAAGCATGATCAAGTGAACTTTGCTAATGTGTGACTGTTTTGTTTAGATTTTGACATATTTACAGGCATTCCGCAGCTCTCTGCCAATTCCGCAGCTATCTGATGATTCCGCAGCCATCTGGAGATTCCGCAGACTTTTTGTTGTTCTCAAGGTTCCACGTGTCATTTTGGCAAACGAGCCACATGGGTACTTAGGTATCAAGGTGCTCGAGGTTCCTGTGCCATTTGTTCAATCATCCACGTCATCCATACCTCCGGTCAAACAAGGGCAAGATCCGGTCAATGAAGGCAGCTAACGGTGATGCGTGAGCTGTTTGGTCACGTCAGCTCAGACGGTGGCTTGCCTGTGTTTTGCAGGACATGGGGAACATAATCTAAGTTTGGATTTAATCCCCATGACGACCAGGACCTCCAGCTCACCCACGCAAGCTCATGACGTGTTTATTTAGTTTTAATTGCACATGACAGTTTGTTATTTTCCGTTTCTAGCAGCACGCATAGGCTATCCTTCAGATGCCTATAAATACTTGCGTATGCGTACGCTTAAGAAGACTTTTTATTTGCTGTATATTGTGAACTTGTTATAATTTTTGAGCGTTTCTAAAACTCTGTTTTTATAGTGCTGTTCTAGCACTCTTTATTGTGAATTTCTGCATATGGAGTAATAGAACCAGTGCTGTTTTGGAGCTTTCAACACTTTGAGTTTTCTTGGGTTATGTGAATGGAGGGCCCCTGTTCATACTAGCCTTGTATAGTATTTTTATGTTCAACATTCTCTTTTCTTGATTTATGTACAGCATAATTTACTTCACTTTAATTCGTTTTGGATCCTTTCTTTAAGCTGATCAGCATTGCTTTTTGCAGGTTTTGACCCGAGATTATTTGTGTGTTCATGTGTTTTCTTTGCATCTAGTGGTAGTTTCAGTTGACAAATTTAAAGCTACTGCTCCTTATTTTATTTCCATAACTAGTTTTTAGTTTTAATTTTCAAAACTGTCTGCTAATATATGTATGGTCTCTTACTATAAATTGTTTATCTTTTTAGAAATCAGAATACTAATCACTTGCAGCTGGCTTTGAGTGCTTTCTAGACTAATCCTTAGCTACTCTCTAATCGTGCTTTACACAGTACTATGTGATATAGGCAGAGAGTTAGAAAGAGCAAAATAATATCACTAGTCTTTAAAGTAGATTTTCTCATTTTTATCAGTTATTAGACTTACTTTTAGCTACTTCTTAATCGTGTCTTACACAGTACTATGTGTTAGAGGCAGAGAGTTAGGAAGAGATAAACATTATCATTGGTCTTTTAAGTGATTTTCTTTTTATTTGTAGCAATATGAATGGTGTCTAATACTACTAGAAAGTGGTTCTTTTCTTTCAAGTTCATTTTAATTCATTTATTTCCTTCAAGTTTTCCCTTTTCAGCAAGTAGTTAGAAACCACTAATCACACACTTTCACTCATCTAGAATTCACCTTACACACACCATCACTCATCTGTTTATAAATACATCACTCCATCTTAGGAAGATAAATTAACCACAAACAACACCCAAAACAACAAAAATCTTTAAGAGGTTGCTTAAGTACATATAGTACACCTTCACTTCATCAACTTACGAACCCCGGGTTAACAATTAATGAAATCAATTTAGGAACACTAAATTGACTAAACAGAAAGCCGAAAACCCGTCGAGAAGTGAGCCAACCTTTGTTCTACGAGATTGTGTCCTTGATCGACTCTCCTTGCCTATTAAGGGATTGGGTGCCTTTCTGTGTCTTCATCATTTTTCACCAGCATTCCTTGAGCTAGAAGACATCCTTTGTTAGCCATTATGTTAGCTTCCTTGTTTTGAGCTCGCAAGACGTGGTAGAATGAGAAGGATATGAAGTTTTGAGTCAGCTTTCTTATTCTTTCTAGGGTCTTGTTTAGAGCAGGGCTATTGAGCTGGTCACCCTTATTAAGGGTTTTAATCAGGATTTCAGAGTCCTTGAAGATTTGAAGGTTTTCCCCTAAGTTCCTTTGTGCCTGTTGACAAGCTTTGAGCGATCCTAGGATTTCGGCCTGGTTGTTGGTGCTCTGTCATAGTCCCCAATTGAACCTATCATGTATTTGTCCATCTGTGGAGTAAATTATTCTTCCTACCCCTGATATCCTCGGGTTTCCTTTGGAGGCTCCATCAAAGAAAATCATGACTTTTCCCTGGTTTTTCCACCATTTTTGGAATTCCGCCTAAGAGATCTAGAGACACCACTCTAGATTATGGCTAGTCAAGGAGATATTCTTCTTGATGCTTGCCCGTCTTAGGGATTCACCTAGACATCTGAGCTCTTCAGGGAGTAGGGATTTTTCTAACTTATGATGTCTATTTTCAAAAGTTTCTAGCAGCAAGGCTTTGGCCTTAGCAATGACTGTGCTACTGGATTGAAGTCTATTGTTGAAGATGGCTTCATTCCTAGCCAACTAAATTCCCCAAGAGATATATTTTGGGATTGCATTCCAGATTTTAGTCCAAGTTGATTTGATGTTCAAAGAGTGTGGATAGAGATCTTTCCAAGTTGCGAAGAGGCTAACCACTGAAGACTGCTGAGGGATTTGGATGTTGAGCCCCATGATTGCTTGTAATCAGACCTCTTGAGAAAAGGGCCAGTCTATGAACAGGTGATCGATCATTTCCTGGTCCTTGCAGCAGAGAGGGCATCTGTGTCGGCCAATGATTCCTCTTTTCTCTAAGTTTTCCCCGGTGAGGGTCCTTTTGTGCATGAGAGTCCAATAGAAGAAGTTGATTTTTGAGAGACCAAATGGGTCCCATACATGTTGCCAAAGCTTTGTAGTATGGATCTGATGTTGTCGTTCTTGGAGGGCTGCAAAACCCAACTTGGTTGAGTAAGTTCCAGACTTCCCCCATCCCCACTTGTCCCTCAAGTGCAGGTGCACAAGAGGCAAACCAGTGAGTTTAGCCAATAATTGATGGAGTTGAGGGAGAATCCAATCAGGGGGTGATGTAGGTCCCAGTTAATCCAGTTCCCTTCTAAATCCCATGTACAAATGTTAGCAAGTTTGTGGAAACCTTTTTGGATGAGCCAGTTACGCAAGCCTGTTATATCTACTATAAGACTTAGGGGTTGGAGACCCATGATCTTGTTCTCCCATAGTCTGATTCTTTTCCCATTTCCTAGAATTATGTAGAGTTGTTCTTTGAAGAATTTCCAACCTTGGCTGCACAACTTCCACAGCGTGGTTCCTTTGTGTGAAGCTCCTTCATCCATATTCTTTATTGAGAGCCTGTATAGATATTTTTTAATTAGAACTTGAATTACAGGGTGTCTTTGGTTTGAGAAGATTTTCCAAAGGATCTTCCCTCTCATTGCCAGATTGGCCAACACAAGGTCTCTTACCTGAAGTCCACCTTAAGGTATTGGCCTTTTCACTATGTCCCAGCTTACTATATGGAATTTTTTTTGGTTCCCCTTTCCTCCTTGCCATAGGAAATTTCGAATCATCTTTGCTAACTGATCAGTGATCGTTTTTGGAGCTAAAAGGAAAGAGGCTTGGTAGATAGAAGGGATGAGTATTGTTGTTCATTACTGGTTGTTTTTGCCTCTGTTTTTTTTGCTATCATAATCATGAGACTCCCAAGTTGATTTTTGATCTCGTCACTCTCCTCATTCTGGTATATTATTTTCCCATTAACTTTGTTGTGGTCATGTACCATTGACTTGGTTTCCATGATCTTCATCTTCAACGGTCAACCTATTCCTTTGCTAGACCAAGTTGTTGATACTATACACTTGTAGCACATTTAAAAACTCCATGAATTCAATTGTAAAATCTTCTTTGTCCTTGGTAACAAAAAGATTCCTTATCTTTTTGTCAACAATCTATTTGTCCACTAGTGTATGGTTTTGATCTTGCCCTTCTTTATGAGAAAACGCTACCTCATCACCTATCAAAATGAAATTTTTATTTTTAATTCCTTGATAATGAAATTCTTGTCCTTTTGTATTCTCCATGAAATTTCTATATGATTGTCCCTAACCATCTACAAGATAACCTACAACCATACAAGAAATTTTAGGTTCAAAACCATAAGGTTCTTTGGACTCACTTCATCCCATTATGTTGATCTAAAATCACCAAGGAGATCATGAGAGTTATAGAAAGTCCCTCATTTTCCTTATGAGACAAACTTGTCTCATCCTCCTCCTTTTCATTTTCTATTGATAATTTTTGTCCTTGATTAGGAGTCCTCAAATTCTTCTCTTGTGCATCAAAATACTTAGAGGCTTCACTTATCCCAGCTCGTTCCCTATTGTAGTGTTTCTCAATTTTTGGGGTAATCAACCAAACCATTGTACACTTAAAATCCTCTTCAAGTTATAATAGCAAGGCACCTATATGCTTCCCTTATTCTTCTGTGGGATTGTCTTCATGCTCCAATCCACCTCCTTTTGTAACAGTCTTCAATTGTTTATAAGGCTCCCTTTAATTTCCTTTATAACACAATTTTGCTTCTCCTCACTTTTGTTTCTTCCTCTGAGAAGCATCCTTTGTATATTCATGCATATTTCCTACAACCACACATAGTTCAACAACTTTAAAATCATGAGTCTCTTTAGCCTCCTCTCCCATCAACAACTCCTCCTACTTCTTTCAACTCTTTACATAGTCCATTAGACTCTCCATTAGTCTCCTCTCATCATCATCATCATCTCCAAGGATTTTTCCTTATTCTGTTCTACAAAGGAAAACATCTTCAATCATATATTTCTTCCTTGGACCTACCATGCATCCCTTCTCCTTATTTTCAAGGAGTGTACCTCATTTTGGTTTTCAATAATGAACTGATCCTTCCTTAGGCTTAGGTTTTATTATCTCTTCTCCTTCCATCCAAAATTTTATTAAATGTCTCATCCTTCTTTTCCTCAAATCTTTAGATTTTGGGGATTTCTTCTTAAAATCATTCTGTCTAATAGGTACTCTCATTTTGCCTTAGGTCCCACATCTATTTTTGGTCTTATTCCCTCTCTTGTAGTATTTGTAGTAATATTTTGACCCTTTCCTTTAGTTCCTCCACCTATTTATTAGAATATTCTTGACTCATTCCCACCCTTATGCCATTTTCTTTGGCATCTTTTGGTCCTTTACTATGGCTAGCACTTGAAAGTTTATCATGACTAGCAATTGGTCATTTTTTTCCCTTTCTTTGTGGGCTTCTCCATGTACATTGTGAGTTACAACCTAGCCCTATAACAAGCCTCACCTTACTTGTTACCTAAACACCTCACCTCACCCTAGTTATTAGTGTTTCTCTGGTTACCTCCACTAGAACCTCTTGAGCACTCCTTAATCCTCTCTGGTTGTTGCACCTCGATAACCTCTTCAGAACTCCTCTGGCTCTCTCCTCCTCCTCCTTAAGAACTTCCTTTGTCCCCCTTGTCTTTTCCAACCTCGTTGGAATTTTCCTTTCTTTATGAAGCCTCTCTATTGCAAGGTTCTCTACCACAATTCCCTACCTCTATATAAGAAATCTTCACATTCACAACATCTTTGGCTATATGGGATTGTACCTACAATTTTTCAATTCCCTTACTCACTAAATCAAAACTAAAAGACCAAATTTACCTAACTCATTCACCAATTCTGAGATTTAATATCCCAGTATCCTTAGTTTTTCTTTTGGTTGGTTGTTTCTATTTACTTCTAGTGTTCTACTCTTCTTTAACTTCATTATTTTCACTCCCTTGTTCATTATCTCTTCTCTTTCCTCCTCGAGCACTCTTTTTCAATATCCTTCAACTTTTCTCTATGTTATGGGTCGCCTCACATTCTACTTCACCTTCTCCACTAAACTCCCATCTTCAGTAATTATTATTTAATGGATGCAAAGATACTTCTCTAATATTCCTCCCAAAGAGAAAATAAATCTTGTTCAGACTTCATTATCTAGTGAGCACACAAGCTTTAATACCACTTGACATGGGCCTACTAGCAACCCTCTTAAGTTTCTCAATATTCTCCAAGGCTGCAATGGTGTCCCACTCTTTTCTTCTTCCATTGATGGTTGTTAATATGGTGCAATGGCCTTCGACCTTAATTACATGAGGAAGGATGTCCTCTCATTTTATCCTTTCTTTATGCATAGGCCAATCTAGCCTATGTGGAATAAACCCCCCTGCACTAACCGAAAATCACTACATAATCCCAAATGTTACAATAGATGAGGCGCTTCCTTGAAGCCTCACAAACATTCATAATACTAGGACATGTGCCTAGTGGCTACCCTGAGAAGGTGTTTAACTCA
Source organism: Pinus taeda (assembly GCA_000404065.3). Classification (NCBI taxonomy): domain Eukaryota; kingdom Viridiplantae; phylum Streptophyta; class Pinopsida; order Pinales; family Pinaceae; genus Pinus; species Pinus taeda. The sequence continues at coordinate 188,157 of APFE031431879.1, read as the reverse complement.
ATCTTCAATGTGCTTATCTAAAACATTTACGAGTGACACATGACCCAGTTCTACAGCTCTAGCTCCACCCAAAAGTCATTTAAATTGACTCCCAAAGTGCCTAGCCCCACACCAATGGTTACCTCCACACTACCTGGGGCTATGCCGAGGTCCTAACCCTCAAGAAGTTGTGGCTTCATGGCATTTCCTTTCCTATTTTATGTGCCCTTAGGATTCTCCACAATCCTTAATTTTGCCAAATCCAATGTCTTTATTCCCTTGTGCATATTCAATGGTTTGTGGGCTTCTTGGTCACCACCTCAAAAATTTTCCACCTATCTCTTCTACCTCTACCATATCAACAGTTCATGTTATTTCATGGATATTGGATTGCCTATGTTTTATCTCTCTCTCTGGGTATGGTTCCACCTCTTGGAACCTTACACTTATCCAACTTTCTTCTTTGCTCGTTACAGAGCTTTCTAACTTCCACAACTCACCCAATCTAGCACCCGTCCACAACATGGGTTGACTTATATTCGATAAAATATCAATTCTTCCTCAGTTACACTAGTGAAATCCCTCCTGATATCCTTCCTTTTTGGTCAGTCATGCCTCCATTAAGTTCACTCTCTCTCATCTTAGTTCCTTTGTGCAATTCTAGTGATATCATGCTCTTTCACGCTAAAGTGAATCTCCCAATCATTGATCTTTGCAACGTTCAATGTTCCTTCACCCCTTTTGCAACTCCTCCAGCACTGCAAATCCTCATGCTCTCCTACAGGAATCCTATTATATTTTCTCATGCAAACTCTCTAAATATTACCTCCATTCAACTCATCGCATGGGTTGAATTATCTCCCTTTGTCCAGTTCCATAATGCATAAACATTAAAACTAGAAGGATTTGCATGCATCACTTTAACAATGACACACAGGCTATACTAAAACATTCATTAAAATGAAAAGGATTATTTATTCAGCCTCTCTAGTCTGAGGACATTCTCGGCCTCCTTTACACGGGATTTTAGACATATACACCAAACAAACAAATTAGGTACAAAATGGTGGCTAACCAAATTAGATTTCATTAAATCTCATATGATATATTTACAATGAGACTGAAATGGTACTTGTAGAACCTTCTCAACTCTCTCATGTCTGAATCCTTCCACCCCTCTATGCTTCTATCATTTATGTATACATAAATATGGATAGGAAACTAAATGGGGGATATTTCTTTGGACACTTGTCCCCACTCTAAACTAACGAACAACTCAATTAATATTTTCAAAGACCTAATTGACCCAAACAACAAATCATCCAAACTTCCTAACACATAACAACAGTGTATTATTCCAGAATCAAGACACATGTATCCACATTAAAATTTAGTAATTTTTATTTACATAATTCACAATTAGAAGGAAAACTTGTTTCCCTTTAGAAATCTCAAAACCCATTTTCAGGGTCTTAATCAAAATGGGCTACCTAGGTATGATGCTCTTGCATCATCATTCAATAGAGAAAGATAATTTATGGCATAAAATGTAAGGGTAATTAAAATTTACATGCCTTCAACTTACACAAAGGGATTATAGTTAGAGGGCTACAACAAATTAGGCTAGAAAATGCAACATGTGCAAGATGCCTTACATGCAAACAACATAGAGTCTTAGAGATTAGTTCACAATGAGAAAACCAAAGAAAGTAGTAGGTTTGTTTGATCTTGTTCACAATGACAAATGTTACAGGTACATCATTAATGTTACAAAAATATGAAATATTGTGGATTTCATGACTTTCTCATAGATGTTTTTCCCCAAGAACTTCGAATTATTTAATATTAGATGAAATTTCATGTGTTAAAGTGTTAAAAAATGAGGTATAAGATTAATCAAGGAGAAAACTAAGTCCTTAGAATCATGGAGGTGGTTCTTTGACATTTATATATCTTACTTAAGGTGGATGAATTTCCTCGAGATATGTGGTGCACTTTTGTTGGAGGTTATTATCTTATGTGGCATAGACATCTTCTACATGTTGTGTTTGTTAAGGAGGATGATGCTTTGTTATATGATGTGGAGTTATCTTGTGAAGGTGTATTAGGCATGAGGAGGGAGAACACTTGGACCTAGGAGCAACATAGCCATCTAGTGCACTCATGATGCTTTTTCATATGACATGAGGTCATTTTCGAAGGAGAATTAGGCATGAGGAGGAGAAACACTTGGACCTAAGAGCATCATGACCATATAGTACACTTTAGAAGCTAGAGTGTTGATGCAAGTGTGGTCACTCACTACATTGTGGGTTTCATTTGGTCAAGGTTTCCCAAGAGAAGTGAAGTTTGGAGCCACTTTCCCAGGCCACAGAATATCTTAGAGCTTGATTAGACCCCTCTAGTGCCTAGGGCTCAGAAAGATATTTCCAATGGTATATAGAAGTCCAAAAAAATGACTCCTGGATCAAAAGTTAGAGCTTGTTGAAGACTGCCTTGGAAAGCCTCGAAAACCTAGAGAATTGCTAAGTATGATGGCAATCCCGCATCCCACAAATCAGCTATTGCAGTAGTCCCGCAGTCACAGAAAGCTCCAAAACTTGTGGGGACCGAGCTTGCGATATAATGTGAAATCATCAGGGGAGGGTCGAAAAAGGTTAACAAAGGAAAGCATGAAAAAAACCAAGGTGGAATGCCCCCTCTCTCTCTCCTCCACATGGCGCAACCCCGTACTCCTATAACCCTACACCCCATCGACCTCGCACTCCTGCATCTCGGCCAATCAATGGATTGACGAGTTCTAAACTTAAAAGACCTTGCGAGGGCTGATTCTGCGCTATAATGTAATATTGTCGTGGGAGGCAGCAAAACTTTAACAAAGGGAACACGGAACAAGAAAAGAGCGGCTATCCCCCTTCTCTCTCCTCCATGTTGTGCAACCCCGCACTCTCGCATCCCCGCATCCTAGTGACCCCACAGTCCCATAGTCACAGGAAACTCCAAAGACCATGTGGGGGCCGATCTGCGATATAGTGTTGCATCATTGGGGAAGGGTTGAAAAGAGTTAACAAAGGAAAGCATGGAAAAAAAAGGCCAACCCCCGCCTCTCTCTTCCACGTGGCATAATCTGGCACTTCTGCCATCCTGCATCCCTCAATATCGGCAGATCAATAGGGTTTTCATTCCAATACCATGCGGGGATGGTTCTGCAGTATAGTATAAAAGTTCTGAGAAAGGCCGAAATTCATTAACAAAGGAAATTCCTGCCAACCAAGGTGGAAGACCCCCTTTCTCTCTCCTCCACGCGACAGTATGGAGGGTAATGTGGTCATACGGGAGACACATGTCACTCAGTTTTAACATTTTTAGTGATGAAATGGGGCCATTCTGGATGCCACGTGTCACCACTCACAGGGTGACACAGAAATAATGACGTTACCCCATAGATCAGTGATCGCAGTTGCTAAGGGAAAAAGCTAAAGGTAAAAAGCCATCAAGCATCGGGAAGCGGGATTCCAAGTGATAAAGGGACAATCCCCCCCCCCTAAATGTGATAAGATATTACGGTTCCTAGACACGAGTCTGAAGGTCTTAGGGCCTGAGGGCTAAACCCCTGGTTCCATCCCCCGGTCCTATGAGGAAAGCCATAGGAGGGGCTATAATAAAGGGGGTTAAGGGGGAAATAAAAAATTATCATTTCACCTGTTTTAGAGGAAAAAAGCATGCACCTGCGATATTGTTCTGTTACACTGGAATGCATATCACCCACTACATCAAGGCACCGATAGTGAAGTACAGAGGTTTAATGGGAAGATGGGTTGGCAGTTAGAAGACTTAAATAGAGCATGGAACAACATTGAAGCAGTACACGAGACTCAAGAAGATTAATGGCTCAACATGGAGCACCATCCCTCTACACAACAAAAGACCACCAAGACGAGCATCTTGTTTATTTTATGTTGGGTGTGTGTTATATTATTTGCATGAATTATATGCACCACAAGCAAAGCGGGGGGGGTGTGGTGATGTTTGGAATCCCCTCATGGTTGGGGGTATGCAAGGGGGTGTTAGCCCCCATGTGCAGGTTTTGTGGAAGCACTCTAAAAGAAAAAAAATTGGTGGTTTTTCCCATGGTTTTATGCATGATGATTTTTCCCATAGTTTTGTAGATTTAGTCAAAGGAATTATGGTTATGTTCTAATCCAAGCTTAACAGAATGGGGGTTTATGAATGCTTCAACATGTATATAATTTATTGTAACATTGAAAGGAATATAATGAAAAATAAATCTGATTTTTCCAGTTTTTGGGTTCCAAGAGAAACATATCTTATGTATATTTTTTGTTCTCACCATTGTATATTTTTTATTTTTAAGAATTTGGTCGTAGATATTATTTGTACACAGTTAAAACCTTTATTTTTCATGCTGACAACACTTGAAAATAATATTTGAAGCCTCTGTAATTTCAAGTTTATCCCTTGAAACATCCTTCTTATTGATCTTGAAAATATAGTCAAAGTGTATATGCCCCATTCTTCTATGCCAAAGCCAACTTTCATCTTCCTTTCCTAGGAAACATATTTCCTTTCTAATCTCATTTAGGATGTATATGTTGTTTGAATTTCTTATTACTATTGCAACCAATTTCCTTGATCCTTCTTTCCTTATTTCAAATTATTTTGAATTGAATAAAAGTGTGTTTCCTTGATCACACATTTCGCTAATAATTAATTAAGTATGCTTCATATCTTCAACAACTAAAACATTTTATGCCACTACATCTTTGCTTCGAAGGCTAGTTGTGCATTTCCCTATAATTTTGGCATAATATAATCAACCCTTGAAGGCTTTCTCAGAATTTTGTAAATCTTATGTTAACCCCATTAATCCCAAGGCTAAGAGAGTAAATCAAAAACTATAAACAATAATTCTATTTGTCAGGTATGTAAAGTGATGGGGAGTCCCATTGCTCATCATCATTGTTGTTGTGACTCCCTTCCCTATTAGGTAGTAATAGTGGAGGAGTGATGCCATTTGAGGTTAAAATGGCCATATGTTAGTGTAGACATCTGATGGGACTGCCCACAGCTTTCAAATTGGTATTTGTATCAACTAACCTTATTTAAATGGCATGATAATAGGCACGGTGGATCAATGGTCCGTAATCATTTAGGTTCCCCTCAAGTTTACCATGGCTTAAAAGGTAGAGGGGAAGCAGGATGGGGGGTGTTTGTAACAACCCCCTCCCACTACTCTCACCAAATGGGACAAGGTGCCACTAAGGATCCAATTCCTCTTATTCTGTTAGAGGAGTTGGGTACTAGTAATACGACATAGATAATTATATATCTCCCCTTGGTTTTTTTTCCTTACATATATTTAATTTGTTATTCTTGTACTTGTAGGTGCATGGTTAATCATTTAATTAAGGTTGCTTAACATTAATTCAACTGTGAATAACTATCCCACAGTTAATAATCCCTACTTTTATGCCATGTGGTCCCTACATCCATGTCATCATTCGTGGGTCGTGGCACATCCATCGATTTGGTGGATCTACCCCTTCGAAATTTGATCTATGGTTGTGCCACCATAACTTGCACACCCATTAACTCCCATTGAGACTGACACAATCTGGGTTATAGCTCAAGGTTTTGGCCTCGCATCTATCAGACAACATGTCTACAGCTCGATCCAATGATCCAAGAGAAATGCACCTCCCTTCCACCTTTTCTAATGATGTCACAGGGAATGGGCATTGCAATAGGGAATACGTGGGCCTACCTCTACCCCACTACCTCTGATTGTTCCACGAGGGATAGTCTAAGATATTGTCCCATTCAAATGCACTTCTGCACATAATCACAATAAACAAGAATCTAGGAAAGCCAATCAGGGCCCGCCATGTGTAAGTCTTCTTCCAGCCAATGGCATTGGTCTGTAGGTTTTGGTTATAAATTAACCATGTAGGTAGCTCCATGGCATCACCAACGAGTATGGACTCCTTCCATGTGTGGTTTTAGAACTTTTTATAACATCATGATTCAGGCCATTGACCTTGCATGGCGTTTATGAATTGTTAGGCTTACAGACGCTACCCTCCTCAGCTTAGGTCTAAGAAACTCCTCTAAAATCCACAGGATTTGTTGAATACCAAAGGGACCATGAGGAGATCAACACCCCTCATTGATTTGTAGTCCAAGATGTATCCTCAAGCTCACAGTGTCATAGCCATCAGCACTGAGACTGAAGCCAGTGGCCCTCTGGGACTTGTCAATGACCTCTAGGATTGTTAGAAATGAAAGTATTTTTGCATCTCTCGAGGAAGTCTGAGATATAACGGTTAGAAGATGATTTCATCCTCAATGTTATCACAATATTTCCCATGTTTAGTTACCACTTGTGACTTTTATGTAAGCATACACCCATTGAGACGTGCATACATAGACTTGGCCAAAAGGTTGTCTCTACTGTAACTACCACTTTGTAATAAAGGATTTGTTTGGTTAAGACCATAATGTTTGACTTTGGATCCTGAGTCATTTCTAAGATTTAGTATTGTACATTATTCCTTAGTATGTGTGTTGTTAGCATAGGAAATATTTCACAACAATCATTCCATACCATAATGTATTACGTGTATACTTCTCATGTTGTTAAACACAGTTTCATTCCATTATTTGCAATACATTTTCATTACAGATATCAATACCACTACAATCTAGAAAAGTAGGCACACATTTAGTAACACAAAAAATACATGAAACACTTACCTTGAAATATCCCGGGCAACTAAGTCAGGGACAATGACTCTCCACCCAACTGTAGACAGCTACAACCAAAACTACTTGCAGTTGTCACCCCTGAGCTAGATTCTAGAGATTGGGGGGCTTGATTTTGAGATAAAGCCAACTGCTAGCTGAAATAGGGACTCCAAAGGACTTATCTCCTCCACTTACCATCCACTCAGCCGTCAATGAGACACAGGGAATCCAGAGGCCAGTTGCATCCACCCTCATGTGACAAGAGAATCCAGAGAGTAACTTCTCCACCCTTAAAACAATATATAGTGGTTCCACCTAGTTATGGAGTCCAAAACACACCACATATTAACAGAAAGAAGGTTTCAGAAGTTCTTCCTCTAGGAATCCAAGTACGCACTCTTGCACCCACACCACTAGGGGAATACAGAGAGATCTATAATGATTAGGCACATAGATTGTGTTTTTAAATCTAATTAGGTCTTCATATGTGAGGTGATATTCCTTGTCCTCATTACCTTATAGTAGTATATACATCATTTTCCAATATTTTTCATCTTGTAGTCCAGCATTTTTTACCCTTTCTACCAGGTTTGTTGTATAAGAACTCACTACTGCCAAGTGGTTCACTTGAACTCTTATATGAAGGGCATCATCCACCTTATTTTCTTTTCCCCTAATATACTTGATTTCAAATTGAAATTCTCTAAGTGTGCCCAACCATATTGCTTTCTTATCATTTAACTTGGGTTTTCCAAAAAAATATTTAAGACCACTATGGTCTGTCATGACTATGAATTTTTTGCCGAGGTAATGCCTCCACATCTTTAGTGCATTAATGATAGAAACTAACTCCAAGTCATGAGTCACATAATTCACCTCATGTTCATTTAACTTCTTCAACTCGTAGAATACTACCTAACATTCTTGCATCAAGACCCCTCCAAGTCCTTCCTTGCAGGCAATTGTGCATAGAATGAAGTCCCTGTCAGGATTTGTAATTCTCAACACTGGTGCATTGGTGAGAAATTGCTTCAACTGCTCAAAAATTTATGCACATTGGATAGTCCATTCAAACATATTTCCTTTCCTCTACAAGGATGTGATAGGATGGCCTATCGTGGAGAAGCTCTTAATAAATCTCTTATAGTAACCTGCCAATCCCATGAATGACCTAACCTAGTCCACATTCCTCGTAGTTGGACACTTTTTTATGGCCTTAATATTTTTAGGATTGACCAAGATCCCTTCCTTAGAGACAATATGCCCCAAATAATGTATCTGTGACTGGAAGAAGCCACACTTTCCAAGTTTTTCATAGAGATTATGCTCTCTCAAAAATCATAGTACTGCAACCAGATGCTTTATGTTCTCTTCCCTTGTTTTGGAGTACACTAATATTTCATCGACGAATACAATGAAAAACTTGTCCAAGTAAGGATGCAGAACATTACTCATCAAGCATATGAATGTAGCAGGAGAATTGGTAAGTTTGAAGGATATTATTATCACTCCAGGAAACTCTCCTAGGTTGCAGCTCTGAGATGCCTAGTAACATATAATCTTCAATATTGTTCTCTGAACTATTGGAATAAATAATGGTTTGGATCAAGCCAAATGACCACTTTGACTCAAGACATGCATGAACACCCTCAGCCTCCAAGGCTTTAGACCACCAATGCTCAATGGTTTGTAGATTAGGTGAATGAATGTAGAATACTAACCATACCAGCAAATACATACATAAACATATGATGGCCAGCTATAGAAAGTAAATGAAAATTGCAAATCTAATACATCAAGGCAGAGATAAGATGACAGTTATTTGGCATTGGGCACAAAAGAAACCTGAATGGCTTGTTCAAGTGAAAGCTTAGAACGGAAGAGAAATTGGAATATTGAAGATATGACAGCAAAATAAGCTTGTATTACTGATGAATGAAGATGAGAAGCTTCATTAGAAAAGTCTCTATAGTCTCCAGAAGTTGAACCCTGATTAGTTCTTTCTTTTGGCTATTTATAGCTCTTTACAATGCTTTCAAGCTTTTTAGGGCTTGAGGTGTCTTAATTTATTTATAATGTCTTTAACTCCTTGATTGCGTACAAGGACACGATTCTCCTTCCATCACGAAAATGGTAATTAATTCTGGTACAGTGCTGCCCTGTTAGGTGGTTGGCTTGATTATGCCAGTGAGGCTCCATGACTGTTTAATTTTGTTTGCCTATATCATGTTGTGTCCTTCCTCTTTTGTCCATGCCTTTGGTTAATTCAGTTCAATGGCTTGACTGTTACAATACTGACAGAGTCAACCACCTTCCTCCTCAGGTGACTGATAGGAAGTGGAGGACGATGTGCATGGATGGCGAAGGACAGGTGGGTCGTTGTTGGATGAATTACATTGGATGGATAGAGTAATGGCGGGGTGGCAAAGGATAAGTGGCAGCAGTCATGAAAGAGGGTTGCTAGATCGGAAGGAATGGATGGGGGAGATCGATGCATGAGGCTTGTAGTCATGGCAAGAGCGGGTTAAGTCCACTCGGTTAGATCTTGGGTGGATAGATCTGATGGTAGTCGGGTGGAAGAAGTGCTCGACGAATAATAGTGGGGGGCGGTTTTTCTAAGGCGGGAATGGTTTCCATCGGACGAGCATCGAGCCATTAGTGGTAAGCGTCAGAGCCTGCCCGATTCCACTTAGCGGATGACACGTAGCAGTGGGGAAGAGAGAAAAACTGCCCTTATCGAGCGAGCATTCCTCTCGCTAGTTGCCCACGTGATATGAGAGACAGTCGTTAGATCTAGTGGCGAAGATCGATCGAGCATCTCTTGTCGATCAAGTAAAATGCGGGCTGTCAGATCCACAGGGAAAATATCGATGGCAGAGGGGATATGAAGGTATGGGATTTCCTCGAGAAATGTGCGGAGGGCACGTATGGACGGAAAGGTAAGATTTTGGGGGGTTTTTGGGTTAATTTATTTAAGGTTAAAGTGGGAGAGGGTCTTGTTATGAAGTGAGGGTCAGGTTAAGATATGAGCGGAATAGGATGTAAGTGGAAGAGTGGGGAAAATTGGAGTGATGGCCCGTGTGGGGCCCTTTCCAGGACAGCAAAGCAACCATCTTCTTCCTTTAGTCTTCAAACTAGCAGCACTAGACCTCAAAGCTAACACTGGCTCCTTCTGGGGATGAAAGCCTCCCTGTGAGGTTTAAAGAACTGTAGACCACTGCCTTTCCAGTAAAATCAAGATCAAATATTCCTCCTAGTGTTCCATTGGGCATGGAGTCAATTTTGCATAAAAATAAAAATTGAAACAAAAACATATTTACAATGCTAAGGCCTTTACAACCTTAACCGAAATAAAGCTTGAGAAATCGCCCATTGATCGGGCCATCGAAAACACTTTCCCGTCTAGATTGTGAAGGATGAAGGTGTTGTTTGTGCGAGCTTGAGAAATGGCAAAAGGTCCTATCCACAAGGCGTCAAATTTGCCATTATTACCCTTCTTTTCCTTGAACGCGTCCCATTTGAGGACTCAGTCACCAGCTTGAAAATTGTCTGTCTTTGCCTTTTTATCAAAGACTTCCTTGATCTTCTTTTGATGCATTGTTGACTTCTCAATTAGTTGTTCCCTGATCTACTGGACTTCAACCAATTCACTCATCCTCCTTGCCATGTCATCTCCTTCATCCAACTCCTCTTGCAAGAACTTGGCTACAAGAAGGGTCAATTGGATAGGAAAAACAACCTGAGTACCATACACCAGCTTGAATGGAGAGTTTCCTATGGATTTCTTAGTGGTAACTCTGTCATCCCACAGTGCAAACTTCATCTTGGAATCCCAACTCCTTTTGTTGTCTTCCAGCTGTTTTTTGATTATCCTCATTAGGATCTTATTTGATGATTCTGCCAAGCCATTGCCTTGAGGATAATATGAGGTAGAATGCACTAATTGAATGCCCATTGATTCACACATGTCCACCAATTCCTTCGCTCTGAAAGTTACTACATTATCAGTGACTAGTTTGGTTGGGCAGCCAAATCTAATGAAGATATTCTCGGTTAGGAACTTCATGGCAACCTCGTGATTAGCCTTCTTAGTGGGTAAATCTTCAATCCATTTGGTAAAATAGTCAATGGCTACTAAAATCCACCTGTGCTGGCCACTAGAATGTGGATTAATCTCCCCTATGAAATCTAAACCCCACTGCTGGAAGGGACCATTAGTGTGTATTGGTTTCAAGGGCAGCGATTTGAGCTATTGTCTTCTTGTAAACCTCTGGAATTTGTCACAAGATTTCACAAATGAAAACATATCAGAGAATAGAGTAGGCTAATAAACCCGGCCCTCAGTATCTTATGGGATATGGTTTTCCAATAATGATTCCCTCCACAGACGCCAGAATGAAACTGGTGCATAACTTCTATAGATTTTTCTTTGTCTAGACATCTCAAGAGGATTCCAGATGGGTCCCTCCAATAAATCAGGCTCTTATTAATACAAAACTTAGTTGATCTGAGCTTAATGGTCCTGGCCTGACTTGAGCTAAGCCCTGGAGGGACTTCTAGCTTTAACAAGAAATGAGCTATACTGGAATACCACTCACAAGTGGCCAAATTCTCAGCCAAGGACCGGTTCTGTTAATGCTTTCCTGTTGCTTCCTCTGTTTTTTCTCCATATAAATTTAAGCTCAAGCAATTTATGTCTAGCAAACTGCAATTTTCCTTGGCCATAAGCTTGGCTAAGCCTTGGCCTTTGACAAGCTTGGTGGGCTTCACCTCTATATCAAATTCTATGAGTTTTGCAATCCATTTGGCTCTTCTTCCATCAACATATGGCTGGGTTAAGACATCCTTTATGGAGGCTGAAGGCACATAGGCGACCACCTTGGAGTGCAGAATGTAAATTTGGAATGCCTTTAAGGACTTTATAAGAGCATATCACTTCTTTACAATAAGGTCATACCTTAATTCAGCATCTCTCAATGTTTTTCTAAAGAAGGCCACTGGGTGCTCTACATCTTCACCATTTTTCTATAACAAGACTGTTGCAAGTGTATCATAAGAGGCAAAAGAGAAGATATAAAACTCCTTGGTGTAGACTGGGCTGATCAAAGTGGGAGCTTCCATGATAGCTCTTTTGATGGCTTCGAAAGATATTCTTGCAACCTCTGTCCATTTTATCTCTGGCCCCTTATTTAGCATGGAAGTGATGTGCTTCACTAGCTCTGCAAAGTTTGGAATGAACCTTCTGACAAAGTTAATCTTACCCAGGAAGGATTGAATGTCCCTTTTTGACCTAGGGATGGACAATGTTTGTATTGCTTGAACATTTGCTGGATCAATTTTGACACTTGCAACAGAAACAATATGCCCTAAGAGCTTGCCTTCTTCAAGAGGAAAATGTGACTTATTTCGATTTACTGAAATTCCAAACCTCCTACACTTTAGGAACATCTTCCTCAAATGTTGTAAACGATCCTGGTGACTGCTGGATAAAACTGTTATGTCATCAAGATAGATAGGGACAAACTTGGCCTTCTCACCCACGAAGGCTATGTCCATGGCCCTCTGAAAAGTAGCCCTAGCATTCATTAGTCCAAAAGGCATCTTAGAGTACATGAAAGTGCCCCAAGGAGTAGTGAATGCGGTCTTTTCTTGGTCTTCTGGGTGTATATAAATTTGATTGTAGCCTGAAAATACATCCAAGAAAGACATGACTCTAGCCCCTGAAAATTTTTGCAACAAATGTTCCATCTTGGGCAGCGGGTAGTTGTCTTTTTTAGAGCACTTGTTCATATTCTTGAAATCAACACAAAGCTTGATTTCTCCATTCTTCTTTCTCACTATCACAAGATTAGCTATCCACTTCGAGTACCTTAGGGGAACTATGATTTTGGCATTTAGCAACTTCTTAATCTCCTTTTCAACCAAAGGTAACAAGAGAGGGTTAATCGGCCTCAATTTCTGCTTGAAGGGGATGGTGTTCTTCTCCAGTGAAATCTTATGCTGAATAATGTTGGTTTCATAGGTTCTAAGGTCGTTGTATTCCCAAGCGAAGACATCAGCAAATCGTTTCATCAGGGTGCAATACTCAGAGCTCTGGGAAGCAGACAAGTGAGTGGACAGATTTATGTACTTTGGATGGGTTGGACTTCCTATGTTATATTCATGAACTGCAAATTCACTTTCTTTTTTATCAGGTTTATAAGGTACATCGTTATGGTCAAACAACCCCTCTAAGGGCACCAACTCTTTGGGCATATGGTTACTAGGCAAATGCACAATGCTATCCTGACCAATTTTGTCTCTCAGCTTGGGTTGATTGCATTTCTCAATGGCTTCATTCTCTTGGTCAATTTTCATTTCAGAGAATTCATCAATGACTTGTAGAAACCTATTGACTTCATCATCATCTTCAAAAACTTTCCAATACTTGACATCGTCAGGCAAGGACAGTCTATATTTCACTTGGACTTCATAAGTCAGCTTAGGAGGCAAAGGAGAGATAAAAGTGCTAGCAGACATAGCAAGGGAATCAACAAGTTGATTCTTAGCTCTAGGAATGTATGAAATACTAAAGCTATTGAAAGAATCCTTGAACCTCCATACCTCATCTTTGTATGCCTTTATCTTGGGGTGCTTTGCTTGGAATTTCTTGTTCACCCATTGAATAATCAGATCTGCATCTCCAAATACTTTTAGATCTTTGATGCCCATTTCTTTAGCAGTGTTTAAGCCTAACATCAAGGCTTCATATTCTACTATGTTATTGGCGACCTGAAATGTTAGCTTGAAAGGAAAATGTATGTATTCTTGTGTGGGAGATACAAGAACTACACCTGCTCCTGTAGCTTCCTTAGAGCAAGCTCCATCAAAGAACATATCCCAGATTTGTGGTCCTTCCTCCTCTTTGATATGGAAAACTGGCTTTCTAAGTTGCATGGAGACCAATTGTGATTTTTCTACTTGAAGAATACAGGACCCAAAATTAGTATCAATAGCATAGATGGGATGATTAGTAGGATTCCTTTCATCGTTGATGATATAAACCAACTGAGCCTCTCTGTATAATCTCCTGCTTTCACCTCCAAAGACTGGGATGGTGGCATAGGATAGGTCATTCTACAATGTCCCACCTAATATTTTAATCCATCCTCTGGAAAGTAACATGCCAAACTTAGGGGGGACATCTACTACCACAATATCCATCATCATTCTCTTCATGGGGAGCTGAGACAAGGTGATGGCTAGATCTTTGATTAACCCCAAACATTTCACTTTTCTAGAGTCAAAAGAAAACAAGTCATGATATGGCCTAGTGATGTCCAGGCCCAACCCTTCCATGACAGCCTTGGGCATTAGATTATGGCTGGCACCTATGTCTAACAGACAATTGTGAAGGGTTTTGTCATGAATGGTCAAGGAGACATAGAATGATGGGGAATTGTCATTGACATGTTCAATCATTGGGCTGAGGACAACGACTGGTTTGTCATCTTATAAATTCACGTAGTCATGGGATGCTTGTGTGGATTTAAGCTCAAGGGCCTTAAGGATGGGCTTCTTAAAAGACTCATTCTTCACTAGTTCCATCAAAGGTATAGATATTTTCAGCTTTTGGATTTCTGATTCAAAACTGAAGGGAGAAGGAAACTTGTCAAGACCTCTTACCTCTTGAGCTAGAGCTTTGAGAATGATGGGACCATCTGTTGGTCATTTTTTCTTGTTAGTTTGTTGCATTGTAAGGACGGTAGCCCTCTGAACAGGGGTTTGCTGGGTATTATTCACCTTGGACCTTTGATTGTATCTGTGTTGGTCATCAGTTTGCAGAATAGACCCACCATCCCACTCTTTGTTTTTTTGTTCCTCCGATAGTGACTCTTCATATGCAACGAGGGTCAAAAAGAGGCATTGCCCTTGTCTTCTAGAAAATGGATCTCGTCGTCTTCCTCGTACTGATCTTCATCCATAACTACGTTCTGCAAGGGGGTCTTCATCTTTTGGTCTTCATTTGCATCTTTGTTTCTTTGAGGAACCTGCGACTGCTCATTTGTTCTTTTGTATGGGTTTGGATTTCTAAAAGTAAAGGCATTAGGAGCTCTTCCTTTCCCAGAGTGTTGTTTTGTCTTTAGCTTAGAGAATTCAAAGGCTAATGACTCTATTATTTTGGCCATCTTATCTAACTTGGGATCTGAAGATGATGAATATTTTCCCTTCTGTCTCCTTCGATCACATGTCCCCTGAGTTTCTCTGCAACCATGATGTTGGATTCTACCTCCAAGGCTGCATCCTGCATCTCAGCCAAAGTAGCACATCTTCTCTCTCTCAATAGTAAATAGAAGTCAGAATTAAAAGCATTCACATAGGTGAGTTTAGCAAAGGTAGGGGTGGGTTTCACTTCAGCTGGTATTTTGTTGTACATGCAGTTAAACCTTTTATTGAAATCAGAAAATGACTCGCCGTTTTCCCTTTTTAGGTTCCCAAACTCAGTATGGTAGTAGAGAAGATCTTTCTTATCCCCCCAATGCTTTAAGAATACATCATCTAATGCTTCAATATCTGTTATAGACCTTGGGGTCAATTCTCTGAACCATTTCCTAGCCTCTCCATCTAGGCTTTGGACCAATACTCTCATCCATACATCATCTTCACTAATGTCTAGATTATCAGCATAGCTATAGAATGATTCAAGATGTTCTTCAGTTGTAACCCCTTCTGTCCCAGTAAACTTAAGCATGTATTTTTTATATTCTCCAGTAGGCATATCATTCAAAGGAATGGGCAGTACTATAGGCCCATACCTAGCAGCTATAATTCTCTCCATTTTGGTGGGTGCTTGTGGGCCTGCCATAGCTATGGTGGCTAGAAGGGTAGTGGAAGTCTGACTGATAAAGGGTTGAGATGTGACTGATAAGATTAAAGGGGAATGATGGATAGGAGGTGAGGTTCCCTTTGGGCTCACAACAAAAGAAGAACCTAAAGAATCGGGAGCTTTGTATATCTCTAAGATTTTTTCTTCACTTCTAGTATTAGATACTATACTCTCAATACGCGTTTGTTCTATTGCAAGATTTTATTGAAGATGTATAGAATATTGTTTAGGTTTACCTGAACCTGTTGCTCCCTTCTGGAAAGCCTTTCTTTCTTTGATGATATTTATAGGGTTAGGTATTGGGTCAGCTTGTGACTTCTGAGGATTTCTTCGAGTATGCCTTCCAAACTAAGCCAAAATTATGGAGTGGTGTCACCAAGAGGTTCGTCCTCTAGCAGAGTCGCCAGATAGATGATTACAACCAGAATAGTGTCTAGACTTTGTCTATCATCAAAGTTGGATCTATGTCATCTCCTAGGGAAGCTGAGCTTCAATATCCTCTCCCCGGCAACAACGCCAATTATGTTATCACTCCAAGAAACTCTTCTAGGTTGCAGCTCAAAGATGCCTAGTAACATATAATCTTCAATATTGTTCTCTGAACTATTGGAATAAATAATGGTTTAGATCAAGCCAGATAACCACTTTGACTTTGTTATTACTCAAGACATGCATGAACACCCTCAGCCTCCAAGGCTTTAGACCACCAATGCTCAATGGTTTGTAGAATAGGTGAATGAATGGAGAATACTAACCATACAAGCAGATACATACATAAAAATATGATGGCCAGCTATAGAAAGTAAATGAAACTTGCAAATCTAATACATCAACACAGAGATAAGATGGCAGTTATCTAGCATTGGGCACACAAGAAACCTGAACGGCCTGTTCAAGTGCAAGCTTAGAATAGAAGAGAAATTGGGATATTAAACATATGACAGCAAAAGAAGCTTGTATTACTGATGAATGAAGATGAGAATCTTCAGTAGCAAATTCTTTATAGTCTCCAAAAGTTGAACCCTGATTACTTCTTTCTTTCGGCTATTTATAGCTCTTTACAATGCTCTCAAGCTTTTTAGGGCTTGAGGTGTCTTAATTTATTTATATTGTCTTTAACTGCCTAATTGCATACAAGGACATGATTCTCCTTCCATCACAAAAATGGTAATTAATTCTGGTACAGCGTTGCCATGTTAGGTGGCTCGCTTGATTATGCCAGTGAGGCTCCATGACCTTTTAATTCTGTTTGCCTATATCATGTTCTGTCCTTCCTCTTTCAGCTATGCTTTTGGTTAATTCAGTTCAGCGGCCTGACTGTTACAATACTGACAGAGTCAACCACCTTCCTCCTCGGGTAACTGATAGGAAGTGGAAGTCGAGGTGCATGGATGGAAGAGTACATGCGGGTAGCTATTGGATGAATTACATCGGATGGACAAAGTAATGGCGGGGTGGCGAAGGAAAAGCGGGAGCAGTCATGAATGAGGGTCGCTGGACCAGAAGGAATGGACGGGGGAGATCAATGCATGAGGCTTGCATTCATTGCGGGAGCGGGTTAAGTCTGAGCCATTAGATCTCGAGTGGACAAATCTAATGGTAGTCCCGCAGAAGAAGTGCTCAGTGAATAACGGTCGGGGGCAGTTTTCTAAGGCGAGAGTAGTTTCCATCAGATGGGCATCGGGCAGTTAGTGATAAGCGTCAGAGCCCGCCCAATTCCACTTAGCGAATGACATGTAGCAGTGGGGGAGAGAGAAAAATTGCCTTTATCGAGCGGGCATTCCTCTCACTAGTTGCTCGCGCGATATGAGAGACAGCCATTAGATCTAGCAGGAATGATCTAGCGGCAGAGATCGATCGAGCATGTCTCGTCGATCAAGTGAAACGCGAGCTGTCGGATCGGCGGGGGAAAGATCGATGGCAGAGGGGATACAGAAGTACGGGATGTCCTCGAGAAATATGCAGAGGGCGCGTATGGATGGAAAGGTAAGCGTTTGGGGGGTTTTTGGGTTAATTTATTTAAGGTTAAAGTGGGAGAGGGTCTTGTTATGAAGTGAGGGTCGGGTTAAGATATGAGAAGAATAGAATGTAAGTGGAAGAGTGGGGAAAAGTGGAGTGATGACCCATGTGGGGCCCTTTCTAGGACAGAAAGGCAACCATCTTCTTCCTTTAGTCTTCAAACTAGCAATGCTGGACCTTAGAGCTAACAGATACCACTACGAACTCATAGTGTCCATACCTTGTCCTGAAAGTATTTTTATGAATATCCTCTTCCTTGTTCCTTACTTGATTGTATCCTAACCTCAAGTCGATTTTGGAGAAGGTTGTTGCCCCTCCCAAGTGATCCAAAAGATTATCAATTCTTGGCAATGGGTACTTGTTATTTATGATTACCTTGTTTAGTTATCTATAATCAATACACAAACGAATTTATTTATCCTTCTTCACAAATAGTACAGGTGCTCCCCATGGAGACACACTCGATCTTATGTACCCTTTGTCAAGTATTTTTTTTAATCGCAACCTTGACTCCACCAACTCAACGGTACTCATTCTATATGGAGCCTTGGATGTTGGTTTTGTTCCAAGTACCAACTCAGTAGAGAATTCTATCTCTATGTGGGATGGTAATCCTGGGACCTCTACTGGAACGACATTTGCATATTGTTTTAGAACTCGGTACCTTCTCATCAATTCAATTTCCTGCTTATCAAGATCACTAAATATTTTTCATCATTGATAATTTGTACTACAAACAAGGTGCATCCTTTCCTACTGTTTTGTTTAGCTTGCATAGCAAAGATCTTCCTCACTAATTTAGGCTTCCTTTTTCCTTGCACAAATTTCTCTCTCCCTGATCATCTAAGCACTCAATCTCTTTTTCAAAACAGTCCACTTTAGTCATGTGCATGTATAACCATTCCATGCCCAATAATACACTCTATACACCTAAGGGTAGCACATTTAAGCGTGAAGCCATGGGCATGCCACTAAGCTCAAAGGCACATGGCCTTACCTAGCGATTAATCTTCCTCTTTGTTCTAGTGGCTAACTAAACCAACCATGGGACTTCATTCAATTCCCTTCCTATATTTCATTTTCCAACAAGCTTTGGGCTAATGTAATTATAATTAGAACTCAAATAAATTAAAATGGAGATAATTTGATCATGCAACTTACCTTCCATCTCAATAATGGATGCCTGGTGGTTTGCCTGGCAGTTGTCTACTGCTACATAAATTCTGGGTACATTTTGAGCTACCTCCCCCACTGTGTGAACTTCTTGAGCATTGTAAATATTTTGCCCAACATTTTTTTGGTGTGGGAAATCACTTTTCCTATGGTTTTCACCACAATTCCAGCACCATAGTGGCTCACGGCCCTCAAACTTAACTAAAGTTGTTGCTGGTTGTTGCACATTCTTCCTAACAACAACATTAGATATTTGTTGCAAATGGTTTACAAGGGTTGGGTGCTTACCTTCCCTCCATTCTAAGTTCTTTTTAGGCCAATTATTCTTGTTTCTAGTGTTGCTCCTAGGATTCTAGTTGCTTTTAATCTATAGTTTGTGTTTCACTTGTTCATAGAAATGTTTTAACTTCTTAATGGAATCCTTTAGGGTCTAGGGTTCCAGCAACTCAATTCTTTCCTTTAATGCCATAGCAGTCTATGGATGAACCTTTGGATCTTTTCCTTCTCTTCTTTGAGATATGGAACATTCCTTAATATTTCAGAGAGCTTAGTGACATATTCATCGTCTGACAGTTGTCCAATCTTGAGTTCATAGAACTCTTTTGCCTTTCCATCATAACAGTGTTCCAACAGGTATTGTTCTCTAAAGAGTTTCTCTAATTTTTTCCAGCCAACTCCTTCTCGTCAATGCTTCTAAAAATTTCAAATCTTCCCACCATATATATACCTTTCCCTTTAATCTATAGGTGGAAATCCTAGCTTTCATGTTCTCTGAATAGCCATGAATCCTGAATAATTTCCTCATATCCAAAAACCAAGCTTCGGCCTCTTCTCGCTTCTTCATTTCCCTATTAATTATGGATGGATTTTCTTTCTTAAACTCCTCAAGCATGTAATCCCTTTCCTTCCCACATGAGTTAAGATGATGGTGGTGATGAGAGTGATGGTGGTGCATCCTGGTAGTCGAACTAGATGGCCTACTTTCATGGTGCACATAAGTGTTTCTTCCTCCCTTGGTGTTTTGGAGAATTTAGCATCTACGGATAAACACTAATTCACTAGACAAGTAGTTGTGCCTAAAACAATAGTTTAAAGTGTTTTAGACTTTCCCTATAATAAATAGATAAGAAGAAAGGATTGAAGGCCTACTTGTAGTTATGCTTTCCTCTCGTCTCCCTTGTATCAATTCTGTCACTCTTTCCCATACTTAAACTGCTTGAAAAGTACCTTGTCAACACAACATAAGGCGAAAATCGATCAAAGCATACGATCCATTGAATATAAATGAAAGGAATCAGAAGAAATTCATACATATAAGCATCATGAAAGAACACAAATATGGAAAAAAGTTCAACACTTTATTAGATAGAAGAAGGAATTACAACCATCAGTTTCTGATTCAAAGTCATTCCTCCAACTTGGATCCCATCCACCTCACATCAAAAGAAAGACAAGCTTGTGGCATCACATCATTTGCTCCAAAGTGAAGTCTCATAGCAGCATTATCTGCTTACAATTCAACATAGTTTAGCTCTTGATCACTTAGATGAGTGGTCAATTTATAGGAAGATGAAGGAGGCTTTGTCATTAATAGTGACATTGAATGGCCTTCCATACTTAGAATTAGTTCCATGGAGGAAGGGATGAGAGGATAGGATGATCCTTAACTCATTCCTCATCCATTTTCGAGCTCATAGGAGTTGATATGGCAGGGAAACTTCTAGATGACTCCACAAGATAAGAATATTCCCAAACCCTATGTGAATTTCACTCATTATTGCCCAGCGTAGGTGAAAGAAAGCCTAAGTTCTCTACAAAGCACCCTAGAAGTGGACTTAGCTACTCTGTAGCGCACCTTCATAAGGGCTTACCTGCACTGGTCCCTCTAGAGGCAATTTTTGGATGTCTTCAAGTCATGAAATAGTCTTGGAAGGAGGCGTTCAAAGGGTTGACTTGTTTAGGGCATGAAACAACTGATTTTAGGGTTTGATGAGTCCTAAATCACTTATCTGAATGTTAGGATTTGATGTGCCCAAATGGATCTGTAACAGTTGCCCCCTAAAGCATGAAGTTGGAAAAATGCCAATGTCGAATGAAATGCTTTACGATGTGATGAGGAGATATCGAAGTGGAAGGTGACCTACATCAATTACAATACATATATCATGATATTTGACTTTACATGAATAGCTGAGGGAAGGCATACCCATGCTCATCTTATAAACTTTCATTACATGTACATAAACAGTCGTCTACAAATATAGACCCACGATCGGAATGACTACCAATGTAAAGCCATTATACACATGATTTAGTACTCCTTATATGCCCTGATGGATGAAACTAGATCTAGGGTCTTCAATCTCGTTCAACCGTTAGCTCAAGTACAAGTCTAACCATGTGAATATGTGATCTAAAGTCGAACATGGGAAGACACCATCTGATTACTAGTCAATGAGGTAAGTTGTTAACAGATGCGAGAGAAATAACCAATAATGATAATGGTCTTCAAGGTACTGCAGTACATTCTGCATGGTGTGAATGGATGATTTGATGTCGAACACCATACAAAGTATTTTGTTCGAATTCAATTGATGTATGTATATCGCCGAAAGCAAGGAACCTACCATTGATGTATGCAAGCCTCAAGGTACTGAATGGGTGTTTCTAAGTCAACTTCTTGGATAATGAGTTGATGTCGACAAGAAGTGACTTATCGCAGGAGGGCCTTGATGTATCCCACATCAACAACACGAAATGAGTGTAGTGATTTTAGAGATGGAATTTGACTGACAACACAAAGTTCAGGAATGACGGTCATGAAAATGAAGGTTTATGGTATTGTAAAAGATGGATTTTGACTTGATGAATTCTCTTGAACATGTCGGCGACACTGAAGTGAATTGGTAGCATTGACCCAAAACAAAGAAATGGATGGTATGATAAACCAATGGTGTGATAACCATCAAGCTAATAACCCAACCCAGATAGTCACGGTGATGGAGTGAAAGTGTCATGTTCAAGAGTGACCTGCTACCATAAAGTGGTTTTCCCCTTTTTCCATTTTCCACAGTCATTTTTTACTAGTACCTCTTTATTTTTATTAAGATTGAGGAGGATAACATATGCTTGTAGTATAATTTCACCCTTAGGGCAAATCCATCGCTATTTGATGTTTTAACGAGTCTAGCGAAGGTGAAACCCGGTCTTGTCTAGATGGACAATTATGTCGCTATTTGATGTTTTAATGAGTTTAACGACAAAGATAACTCGGTCCTTTTCATGTTTAGAGAGTTTGAAAAAGGACAAAAAGAAAACTCCACAAGTTCTTTTTCATAAACTAATCTCTCAACTCAGAAAAAGCGTAAAATAATACAAGAGAGATATCATTTCCAATCCTTTAACGAGCTGGAAAGGACAAGCGCTCGCCAATATTTTCATGTTTAGAGAGTCTGAAAAGAGCTTAAAGAGGACTCCAAGGGGGTTCCTTCTTTGTTTTTAACAAATCTCGAAAAAGAGATAAAATTGTGCTTTGTGGTCAAAAGTACAACTTATAATCGAGCACATGAATTTTGCAAATCAGTTGTAAACCTGCTCAAAACCTCACCAAATGGATTAAAAATATTTGTTTCATAGGTAAAAATAGGAAAACACAAATGTTTATTCAATTAATTAACATGAAATAAACATAAAATAAGTTTTTACCATATCATTTTTACCATTTGGAACTTACCATCCAGTTTTGTGCTCTGAGCTCAGTTTTTACCTCAAGCTTCACCAGTTGATTGCGAAAGATTTTGCAAACCGTTTCTCAAGTTGTCTGGACCAGGTTGGAACTAAAACTCTCTACTTTCTTTTTAGTCCATTCTTTTTTCATTTCATGCAAGTTTTAGGGTTTTTTGGAGCCCCAAGGATTTCATTTTTTTTCCCTGGGATCAGCGCAGGCTTTCACATCAAAAACTGCATTGAAGAGCACCCAGACAGAAGGCTAGATGCTCTGCAGTGCATTGTCTCAGTGTCTAGGATGCGATGAGCACATTTCTAAAGTTGGTTTTAGTTGTTTGCTCCAAAATTTGCCTTGTTTTTTTGCATAGAATGGATCCTAATTTATCTTATGATTGTGTTTTAGGTTTTCATAGGATCATAATGTCAATTACATGTCGAGAAAGAGAGCATGAAGAGAAAGGCATCGTTCCCCTAAATAACCCAGGTACAGTTGAGGCCCTCAAGAATTTCGGTTACTCAAATACTTCAAGTTGTCTGAAATGAGGCAACAAATAGAACTATTGCAGTTCCTTGTTCGTTCATGGGATCCGACAGATCAAACATTTCACATTAGGGACAAGATGGTCCCTATTACTATTGAGGATATTTACTTTCTTATCAGAATTTCGAGGCTAGGTGCCCCCATCTCACTTTCTGGATTTGCCCGTGGAGGTGAATCGGTGAGAGATTACATCAGACAGTTTTATCGGCCAGGTACATAGCCTAGTAGGGATGGGAAAATAAACATCCAGGATGTGAGTGATTTTCCTTTGCGAACAATCCTATTTACGATCACAAAATTGGCTGGCGGTGTGACACTACATCTGGCAAACAAATCCTATATGCAATATGCACTAGAGTGTCTAGAGCCAAAAAATTTCAACCGGTGCGAAGCTATACTTTCACTGCTGAAAGAACAACTAACTAAGGTGAAAAGTTGTAAGATGAATAATTTTTGCTATGGTTCGATATTGATTGATTTTTCCTTAGAGAAAATCCCATTGATGCAACCACAGCATGTATCGTTGGGTGTGGCTAGTCCGAGCGATCCACGTATGCAGAGGTGGGTCGAATTGATGCCTCGACGTGCGAGTCAGTCAACAATCATTTTCTCCCCTACATTTTTCAGCTAGCTTGAGCGACAACATGTCATTATCGAGAAGCATCCATACTCAGGGATGGATTATCGTGGAGATCTAGATTTGATTTTACCAGCTACAGCACAATGGGGTGCTATGGTAAGTTGTTTAACCAAAGTATTTTTTTATTTTTCAAGTTTCTACATGTTTTTTGTGTTTTTTTAATGTTTCCAAGACTAAATTAAAATTACGCTTATGCATACAAATGTGCGTATTGTTCGACCTGTGGTACACCAACAGGTTGCAGGTGGGAAAACACAGATAAACATCGGGAAAGCAGTTCTCCAGGACTTGGAATTGGTTGAGACCTTAGCAGAGTTGCAGGATCACATAGAGAGATTAACCCTTGGTATTCTGGATATCCATATCAAGAAGTTACCTATGAGGCTGCAACGCCACACTGTTGGTGTTCCTAACCATTGGGCTAGGCTTTTGCACATGATAGAACAGGCTGTGACCTGTTACCATGAGCACCACTAGATCTAATTAGGATATTTTGTATGCATTTTTGAATTTTCGGGTTAGATGACCAAATGTGTCTTGGGCACAAATTTTGTAAAAGCTTTTAAAACACCTATCTATTTTACTTTCAGAGTTTTTAATGGTTATATGCAATCCTATTCAACTGATGATGTGAATTAAAAATATTACTTTTACATATGGCGCAAATGTCTATTTAACACATAATTCGCTAGAGAATCAGTTAATGTGTTAAGATTTCCGGAAATATGTTGATATCGAATGTGTTCAAAATGTCTTTCCAAAATTTGAACTCTAAGGAACATATGAAAAATTGTTGGATTTCGGACAGTATAAATGTTTGTTAGTTGTAGTACAACTATCTATGAGTTCAGCCTAATGATGATTCAGTGAATACCAAGTGAAATGTAATCAGAGAGTAGTTCAATCAACGCACTATACTCAACGATATTGTTCGTCGATCGACCGATACAAATCCCTTGAAAACTCACTAACTCGCCACTTGGAGTGAAAATGGCCCATGCTACAGAAGACAAATTCTACATACTACGACTAGCACCATCGGCGTAACCAACAAAATGTTTCGAAGACTCCAACATCTGCAACAAATGCAAAGCGGATTACTAACCAGATAAAAATCTCTAAAAGACACACACACACACACATGCAATGAAAGCATATATACAGTGAGTTTTACTACAGTTAATCAAGCATAGTAACGTTTAAGGTACAGCCTGTTTTGGGGCTACGACAATGGAATCCCATCATAATATACTAACTCGTAGACTCCTTTTGCCAGAACATGCTTGACAACATAAGGACCCATCCACATTGGTTCGAATTTCCTTGCTCCAAGTTTATCAGCTTCCTGATTGTAAAGCAAGACCAGGTCTCCTTCTGAGAAGATACGAGGCTTGACATTTCTATCATATCACGCCTTAATACGTTTCTTATGCGCTTCTTTAGCCAATGCGGCATCACAATGGGTTTCATCTAGATGGATAAATTCCAAGGAACGCGCTTCTTCTTCAGAAGTGTTGGGTAACAAGTCAATCACGAGTTTGAGAGATGAAATTTCACATTATACTGGCAAGATTTCTTCCAACCCATACACCAACTGAAAGGGTGTAAATCCAGTTGCATTTCTCACCGAGGTTTGATATGCCCACAAGGTAGAGTACAGGATTAAGTGTAAGTTTCTTTTATGAACCCCTATCATTCTTTGTAACATCTGCTTTAGGACCTTGTTGATGGCCTCAACTTGTTCATTCACCTGCGGGTAATACGGAGTAGAACTATCATGTGATAATCCTAACTTAGCAGTTAATTCTACAATCATGTGATTACGAAAATGCAACCTATGATCTATAACTATGGCTTGCGGTACACCAAATTGGGCAACCACATGGTTAAAAAAGAAAAGAGTAGTCGTTTCACCACTGTTGTTCAATGTTGGCATCGCCTTGGCCCATTTGGTAAAATAGTCAATGGAAACTATAATATACCCATGCCCCCCATCCGAGGTGGGGTCACATGTCATAAAGTCAATGCCTCATTTTGCGAATGGGCCAACAGCAACGACTGGATGCAATGGTGCAGGTGGTAATCTGGTTTTTCGGTCATATATTTGGCATGCATGACAGCTTCTGACAGCAATAATACAATCTTTAAATATAGTTGGCCAAAAGTAATAGGCACGAAGAATCCTTTACGCAGTTGCATACCCAAATAAGTGTCTACCACAGGCATCTGAATGGCAATCATTCAATGCTTTCTCAGCCTCCTCATCCATGAGGCACCTCTATAAAACTATATCGATACCCCGACGGTAAGTGTGTCGCTAACGATTAAATAATCTTTGGCTTGGTAACAAACACGTCATTGTTGTGAGTGAGAGGTATCTTGCCGAAAAGTTTGGGTTTAGAGATAGATTAATATATCTCCATACCAGGTGTCAAATGACGAAATTAGAAACAGAGACTCATCCAAAATTGATGGTTCAGATGTTGATTCAATGGAGGTCGAGGGAATGTCACATAGTAACTCAATGAAAAGTAGACATTTCTTTGACTTAGACTTGATGAATTCTAAATCAAATTCCTGTAAAATAACTATCCATTTCGAATATTCCCCCCCAGTAATTGACGTGACAGAATGTATGTCATAGGGTTGCAATCTGAAATGACAGTTGTTTTCCGTAACAGGATATAGTGGCAAAATCTTTGAATAGCTTGCACAACTGCAAAAGCTAGTTTTTCGACATAAGAGTACTTAATTTCTATATCGTTGAGATTACAACTCAAGTAATAAATAGGATGTTCAATCCCATTTTCTTCTTGGACTAAAACCATGCCAATGGTTGTATCTGCAGCGGCGAGATACAGGTAATAGTCATTTTGATAGTTTGGAGAGTACATTATTGAAGCTCTAATTAGGGTATATTTAAGAGCATCAAAGGAAGCTTGCGCAACCTGATCCCAATGAAAGGGTATCTCCTTTTTCAAAATATGTGTAAAACCTTTAGCCATCACAGCATAATTAGGAATGAACCTCCTCAGAAAGTTGGCTTTCTCTTGGAGTCTCTATAACTATAAAAGATTTGAAGGTGGAGGAAAATCCAGAATTACCTGAACCTTTAATGGATCTAGTCAAATCCCTTCTCGAGACACTACAAATCCAAGAAAACAACCAGAACCAACACAAAACACACATTTGTTTGGATTGAGTCGAATCTTGTAGTGTCGACACCGTAAAAATATTGCTCTCAAATGTTGCGGGTGATCAGTATTCTTTCATGAATGAGCAAGTGAATCGTCAAGGTAAGGTTGAACAATGTGCTTGATGTCATGGAAGGCATAATTCATAGCCCTTTGAAATGTTTCCCTAGCATTCTTCAAACCTAATGGGAGTTTCCTATAGGCGAAAGTGCCCCATGAACAAATAAAAGTTGTTTTCAATTGGTCATGTGGGTGTATATTGATTTGATTGTAGCTGGAAAATCCATCCATAAATGAGAATATTTCACATCTGGCACATTCATCAATAATCTGGTCCATAAAAGGTGTAGGATAGTTGTCCTTTGGACATGCCTGATTTACATCCCTATAATCGACGCACACTCGTATTGTTCCTTGTTTCTTCATGACAGGAACAGTGTTGGAAACCCAGTCAGTAAGAGGAACAGGGTAAATGAAACTAGCCTGCAAAAGTTTTTCAACTTATTCTTTAATTGCAGCAACTTTCTTTGGATGAACAGGTCGAAGCCGCTGTCGAACTGGCTTGACATCAGGGTACATTTTAATTTCGTGTTCAACAATACTAGAGTCAATGTCTGGCATCTCCTCATTAGACCATGCAAACATATCTCTAAATTCACGAAACAGAGCACGATAATTATCAAGTTCCAATGGAGAACAAGATTTATCGACATGAATGTTCTCTACAATATTGGGCTTGGTCGAAATATTAATAGAAATCCTTTCTTCAATATTTGACAGATTTCGCTCAAATTCGATTGTGTCTATGAAAACTGAATTCGATAGGAAATCAACGATTGATGGATCGTTTAGTTCATTTGAATAATATTTGACATCATCTAGAAGATGGGAACGATGATGATAATAATCCCATGGTTCCTCTCCTATCATCATTGATTGGATGATTCCTTCATCTGTAGAATGTATACGTGAAAAATGATTTGAAGAGGTACCATATTCTAACCACCTATCTATCCATACAATTGTTGAATGCAGATTTGGGTTTTCCGCACAAGCCCGAAAGATTGATTGTTATGATGATTCAATGGGGCTTAATGGCATCACCTCAATATTACTATCAACTTCAAATTGGTTGGTAATCCTCCTTAAATCAGATGAGGTGGAGGAAATCATGTTGCAAGTCTTTACTCTTGCCACTTCCGCCAAATCATATGGTGACGGTAGGGTAAAAATACCCATTAGGGAAGGATCCTTAAAGAGACCTCCTCAAACACTTTGAAGTGACAGTGGGGGTCTGTGTACCAATAGAATGCTTCCCATAGCCTATGAACTATTGGCAAAGAAGGCCAGCTGATCAATCACTGTGATTCCACCCTTAAAAGGGAATGCAATAGTACAAAAGTACGTGGAAACCATAGCATCCATAGCATATACCCAAGGTCTTCCCAATAAAATGTTGTAATTGAGGGGTCCGTCAACTACCTCAACTTCAACAGTAACTGTTTTTCCCCCAAGTTCGATTTGCAGGTTACTCAAAATCCCACATGGAGTATATGTTCTTCCATCAAAATATTTCAACGTGGTTGGTGATCGTGACAACGGCGATGAACCAAGTGTTTTCCAATAGCTCATGGACATAATGCAAGTAGATGACCCCTCATCAATAATAGTTCAGTGAACATTCTTATTGAGAGCTTTTACTTGGATTAAGAAAGGTAATTGCACCGGTAACTGTGGTGTATATCCCGCATTATTAAAACCACAATATTTGAATCTGTAGGATCTATTCCACCTATTGCTGACAGTAAAGCATGCTTTTGGG
Organism: Pinus taeda; assembly: GCA_000404065.3. Classification (NCBI taxonomy): domain Eukaryota; kingdom Viridiplantae; phylum Streptophyta; class Pinopsida; order Pinales; family Pinaceae; genus Pinus; species Pinus taeda. The sequence goes on along the minus strand of APFE031431879.1, from coordinate 159,432 downwards.
AGGGACAGTTTTGCAACACCTCGAGTGTCGACATAGCAGAAGGTGATTGAGAAAGATCTTCCACTATTTTGTAATTTTAAGTTGCTTGAGCCCAAGGGTTGAATGTCGATTTGTGCACAACTCCCTTGGGTGGTTTTATCGTCAATTCAGGTACAACATGTTGAACAACTTCATTTGAAGTTGAAGTTGAAGGATTAGGTTGATAAGTGGCCTAATTATTCGACGATGACGATGGATTTCCATAATCTTTGTTTTTCGTTGACACCAAAACTTCATTTTGTGGCTTTGTGATGGATAACATGAGTACTTGGGATGTGGAAGCATGGTCTGTTGCAACCAAATGTGTCTTCGAGGTTGGAAACGGATCAGTGAACATTGTCGATGTGTTTGAATTCTTTAAAAGTTTAGAGACCTCAGAGCAGTGTGGACAATCACTTGTAAAATGCTTGTCATTATATATCAAACACGGATAATGAGGTTTCCTTGTCGAAGTAGAGGAATCAGATGATTTCTCTAGAGGGGAATTTTCTTATTTCTTTTTGTTCTTCCCCTTTTTCTTGCTCCCTGGTTACTTTGAATTTTTGCCTTTGTCAGATGACACGGCATTAATCTTGGAGGCAAGAGTATTTTTTGATGCATTGGTAGTTTGATTGGAAACAGCAAGAGTTTGACCAGATGGTCTTCCTATTGTTTGTGTGCTTTAAGAACCAATCACACCGTCGTCGGCATGAGAATCCTTACTCGACTGTGGAGGAGGGGGAATAGTGAAAGCTGATCAAGGTGCATTGGGAATTTTATCATAAAGCGTGCTACATTATGTGTAAATCAAATCCAAGTATTGGGCACGAGCAATAACTTGATCTTCTGTGACAACTCCACCTTTTTCCACATCCTCAGTGATTGATGGCAACAAGGATTTTATGAACCACTCGGGTAAAAGTTAATCAGGAACATATGTCTTAACCATTCGACGATGATGCCACCACACATGAATATAATCTGATATATGGGTAGCATTAGTTTGTTTAAAGTTGGTCAGGAGTTCCATTCTAGTCTCATATCTAATAGGTAACTAGAAGTGGGTCAAAAATGTAGTGGCTAAAGTGGTGAAACTATCGAAAGAAGCTCTTGGTAGTTCAATGTACCATTTAGCAGCTGGACTAGTAAGTATTCTTTGGAAAAGACGAAGTCTGACCGAATCGTCATCTAAGGAGTTTGATGAACACCACAAATGAAAGGTCATGACATGATTTGATAGGTTTTTCGAAATGTGAGATGGTAACTTATGCGGAATTGTATAAGATTGGATCATTAGTGAGCCAATTTAAATCTGGTAATTCTAAAGTTGCTACAAACGACAATTATCGATTCAAGTCAGGTTGAGCATACCCGGGATATGATGGAATTTCCTTAGCAATAGGTCTTTTCATACCGACATAGGGCATCTACATTTGGTAACCTTGGTATGGTTGTTGAAAAAAACCAGTATAAGGTGGTTGTTGATAACCAAGTTGAATGTGTGGTTGTCCATAACCTGCAAAGCCTTGTTGACCAAGACCTTGGTAAGCTTGAGATTGACCAAAACCAGGGTGAGCCTTTGGAACAAGTCCAAACTGGGGTTGGAATTATTGGAATTAGGGTTATTGAAATTAAGGATGCCATGGTTGTTGAATCAACTGTTGTTGTTGTTGGTACAATTGTTGTTGATTTAACAGTTGTTGTTGTCCAACAATGAAAGGTTGGCCAAGTTGTGAATAAACTATACCAGTGTAAGCCTGGGTCAATCCAAATAAGGGTATACTAACCTGAGGTTGTTGCTGAACTCCAGAAACAAGTGTTTGTTGTACAAAAACTTGAGGAACTTGAACTTCTTGACTTGAAACTTGTGGTTGCAAGGTAGAAGGATCAGTTTGTACCAGTTGAGATACAACAATTTGAACTTGTGCATGTGGTACAGTAGTAACAATAGGTGTAGAAGGAATAGCTGACACAATTTGCATTGGTTGTGTTGGATACACAAGCCTTGGTTGAACTGGAATTGTTGGTTTCCATTGACAAACTCTAATTCAAGATTGACCTGAATGCTGTGGGATGTTACCATATGGTAGTCCTCCGGAATAAGGAGGATACGGTGAATAAGCATATTGCTCTCCATATGGTAGCAATCCAATATTTAATGGATATATAGGTATTTGTTGACCAGATTGCCCAGATTGATACTGATATGAAGGATCAAACAGTTGACTTCCCATTAGAGAAGAACCAGGTAAAATTCTGGTCGAGGACATGGGTGATGACCATGGTGTAGAAGCAACTCCTGAGTGGGTTCCAAACAATGATTGATAACCAACCGGGACAGATGATTCACCATACAGGTGCGACTCAGGTGTGGTAGAAAACATTGAAGAGGTTATAACAGAAGATTCTGCTACAGTTGCATAAGATGATATAGTCTAAGATGTTGACGGTTGTTCAGCCATAGTTAACTGACCCAAAAGTTGTCCTAAAGAATCAACGGGTACTTGAAAAGAAGCAAGATCAAATGAAGCGAAAAAATCAGGAGTATTAGGGTAAAGATAAAGCCTAGTTCCAAAGTGAAACGGGGTTCCAGGTGTGGAATCTTCTTCTAATTCCTCCTCTATAGCAACTAAACCTGGTGGAAGAACTGCACCGTCAGATCCATAAAAGATTTCTGGTGTTAATGAAGTTGAAGTTTCAATAGTTACTGATGTCTGAGGGGTAACCGATTGATTCTTTCGGTAAAGTAACAGCTTCTGAATGTTCAAATTCAAATTCCAGATGTTTCGATAAGTGAAAAATAGTTTCAAAAAGAGGTTCCTCAACAACTTCAGGTTCATATGTAACTTCAGGTTCCTCAACAACTTCAGGTTCATATGTAACTTGTGTTTGAAATGGGATAGATTCTGGATTAACTTCCAGTTGAACTGATTCAAGTTCAAAAGTACTTTCTTGTTGAGAAATTTCAAGTTGAGGATCAACTTGTTGTTAAACAAGCTCGGTTACTATTTCACTAGGATTAGTGCTAATGTCCTTAGGTAATTGTGAAACTTCTTCTTCAGAAACTGATGGGCCAGAAATAGTTGGAGTAACTGGAGTCTTTGTACTTACCGAAATAGATGATTCAAGTAACTCAGATGAAGAACTAGGAATTCTTGATGTACTACACTCAGTTAAGTGAGACTGTTTTGCCTGAATTGGTGTCGCTTCGGGAGGGAAAGGTGGTTTGCTCGTTGTTCTCCACGAACGATAGGGTATGGGTTGATGTTCCTCCATGATTGTTGATTAATTTTATTATCAAAAAAGAAATAAACAAAAAGGACTATACTAGGAAAAAGGTTTACCAAGGAAATGTGAATTGCAGAATACCTCCTGGCGAACCAAGAAGTACGGGCAGGCAATCTCTCTGAATGCTATGTTCGGTGTATCATAGTTTACAAGGCGGCTGACTCAGTTACTTAAGGATGGATAGCAACCTAGAGTTGCCCTCCCATATATACCCATATACTTTACATACTGTAACACTGCCCTATATACCCGAAGGTACATGGACGAGCTATGATATACTCATGTACATGGAATGAGGTATCACACTCAGGATGTATCGCAAACAAGTTAGCGACAGTTGCTTTTGGAACACATCTCTAGCCTAGAACCACTAAATGTTCTCGTTAATGACAATGCTCCATTAGGTAAATTGATGTTTATTTTAAGTTGATCTTGCTTAGGAATTTGCCTTTCGAGTTCACCACGTGATGTATTCTAAAATTCATAGGAATGGAAATATCATGATAAGCATTATTTCCATTCAATTTAATGATGAAAATCCTAGCTACTTAGGGATGGAGCAATCAGATTTCTTTTGATCAAAGAGCAAAGGGCACAATCTAAATGCAATTTCCCTACACTATTCCTATCAGCACACACAAACTTTTCAATGCAACATGCATTTATTTCTTTTTGATTCCCTTAATGTGAATATGAACAAAAAAGAAATATGCACATATAATCAATTAATCTTTCATATGAACGAAGACTTTTACGACAGTTCAGATTCAAAGGAAGAGAAGACTTTACGACACTTTCTTTCGAATGAATGATTAATCAATTATATCCTAACTTTGACTATTGATTGATAATGACAAAGAAAACATGAAGAAACATTAATCAATCCAATCAAAGATTGGCTAAACCAGGAGATAAACACTCATTTTCAGAGACATAGCATTCATTGATCAATCAACAAATAGTCAAACAGAGAAAACTTGGTAAAAACTCTTTCCAAAGCTGGGAAAATGATCCTAGGAGGATCAGCGCAGCCTAGAGTGGGAGACAACTTCAGAGCATTGTCCCTAAGCCAGGGATGCTCTACAGGTCATTGTGTCCCTCACAAGCCTGCGCTAATGACAGTAAGCCATTTCAAGAGGCAATTTGACACAGTTTTGACCAATTTTTCAATGTAAACATCTGAATTACAATCTATGAACACAAATAGAGCCTATAAGGATGTCTTGGGAGGTGGATAAGCTACTAGGAAAGAGGATTCTTCCCCAGTATGGTCACCAATTTGTTTTGGAGAATTTAGCATCTACGAATAAACATTAATTCAGTAGACAAGTAGTTGTGCCTAGAACAATAGTTTAAAGTGTTTTATACTTTCCCTATAAGAAATAGGTAAGAAGAGAGGACTGAAGGCCTACCTGTAGTGCCTCTTTCCTCTTGTCTCCCTTGTATCGAGTCCATCACTCCTTCCCGTACTTAAACCGCTTGAAAAGTACCTTGTCAACATAATAGAAGACGAAAACCGATCAAAGCATATGATCCATTGAATATAAATGAAAGGAATCATAAGCATCATGAAATAACAGAAATATGGAAAAAGGTTCAAACACTTTATTAGATAGAAGAAGGAATTACAACCATCAGTGTCTGATTCAAAGTCATTCCTCTAGCTTGGATCCCATCCACATCACATCAAAATCAAGACAATCTTTTGGCATCACATCATTTGCTCCAAAGTCAAGTCTCATAGCAGCATTATCTCCTTACAATTCAACATAGTCCAGCCCCTAATCACTTAGATGAGTGGTCAATTTATAGGATGATGAAGGAGGCTTTGTCTTTAATGGTGACATTGAATGGCCTTCCATACTTAGAATTAGTTCCATAGAGGAAGGAATGAGAGGATAGGATGATCCTTAACTCATTCCACATCCATTTTCAAGCTCAAAGGAGTTGATAAGACAAGGAAACTTCTAGATGACTCCACAAGATAATAATATTCCCAAACTGCATGTGAATTTAACTCATTCTAATCCAGCACAGGTGAAAGGAAGCCTAAGTGCTCTGCAGAGCACCCTAGCAGTGGACTTAGCTGCTCTACAGCGCACCTCCATAAGGGCTTACCTGCGTTGGTCCCTCTAGAGGCAATTTCTGGATGTCTTCAAGTTGTGAAACAGTCTAGGAAGGAGGCATTCAAAGGGTTGACTTGTTTAGGGCATGAAACAACTGAGGTTTAATGAGTCTTAAATCATTGACCTGAATGTTGGGATTTGATGTGCACAAATGGATCTGTAACACTTGGGGTTCTTAGTGGCCCATTTCCAAACATGTTGTCTGCACTTCCATACCTATGCCTCTTCCTGGACCTACCACCATCTTCCCCATTAGTATTATCTTCTGTCCCACGAGGGCTTTTCCTATCTCTATTGTTGGTCCCCATCTCAGATTTCCCCTGCCTATGCAGATATGAGAGCCTCCGCAGTATGACTACATTTATCTCAACCTACCTTTCTTGAGATCTCTCCAACCTCTCATTGTCAGCTTTGAAACACATAACCTCAACCCTTAAGCTCCTCAAGGTGTCCATCCAATCTAGAGAGTGATTCCCTCCCCCTTGGAAAATCAATCTCTCCTCTTCATGAGCTCGGACCGCTTCATTTCCATGTTGTGATTGATATGAATTGTATTGTACCATCCCAGTCCTCATTTTGGTTTACTCCTTCTCTAGGTTTCCTGTGTTGTGTTATTAGTGACAGCAATGTTAGAAAATGCAATTGAATAAATAAATAACCACAGCAATAACAAAAAATATCATGCCCAGTGATCTGCCAAGGTGACATTGCCATGTCAAAACAACCACAATAATATTTCTTATGATATTAATAACTCTATAGACATTAATCATCATTCAATCCCACATAATAACCTTCAATTTACACAGACTCCTAGTTCCATAGAGCTTCCATAATCCTTAATCACATAAAAACAACAATTATTCCCCTAAAATATATAGGTTTGCAAAATCCACAATTCAAAATAGTTGGTAACCTTATTTAGTCACACTAGTTGCCAATCTTCATGTTGGTGGAACAAGTCACAGGGTGAATGGTTTCCCTTTTAGGATGTTATTGATTTATTAGACCGAATTTTAACACCTAAATATTTCACTTAGGCGGTTTATAAAAATCATCATTTACCCATGATAGAGCCCATCTAGTCCAAGTGATGAACTTCGATTCTTTGATACCACCTGTAACAACCCCCTCCCACTACTCCCACCAAATGGGATAGGTTGCAATCACATTTTTCATGTATTTCTCATTTCGTGTAGCAGGGTCGATTGAAAGTATGAAATATGGGTACTACTTAGATGAGGAATTAAATTCATCCAATGAGTGGTCCCACCCAAAATTTGAGTAAAACCGTAGGGAGATCAGTTGAAAATAATATTTTTTTCTTTTTTCCCTCTCAAATTTGATGATGTAATATAATCTTATTTTATTATTTCAACTATTATTTTATAACATTCCTTAGGAGGCCCATTTTAGACCTCAAAATTTCTCTAATGATCCAAGAGAGCCAATAAGGGCACGCCACATCTTGGTAATCTTCCAGTCAATGGCATCAGTGAATAGGGTTTTGGTTATAAATTAAGCATGCAAGGCAGGTATCTCCATGGCACCACTGACGAGTATGGACTCCTTCCATGTGTGGTTGCAGAGCTTTTTCTACAATCACGATCCATGCCATTGGCCCTGTGTGGCCTTTATGAATTGCTAGACTTATAGGTGTTACCCTCATGTGCTTAGGTTTGAGCAACTCCTCTCCAATCCATAGGAGTTGTTGAATACAAAAGGGTCTGTGAGGAGATAGGAACCCCTCGTTGATCTGCAGGCCAAGGCATATCCTCAAACTTGTAGTTTCATAGCCAACAGCACTAAAACTATAGCCAATGGCCATCTGGAACTTGTCAAAGGACTCCAGGACTGCTGGAAATGCAAGGTTTCTTGCATCTGTCAAGAAAATTCTAGGCTACAGAGTTAGAAGAGGATGTCATCTTCAATGTTATCACCATCTTTCCCAAGTTGGTTTACCACTTGTAACTCTTATGTAATCATACATCCACTAAGATGTGTATACACGGACTTGGCCAAAAGGTTGTCTCTATTGTAACTACCACTCTATAATAAAGGGTTCGTCTAGTTAAGACCATAATGTTTGACTTTGGCTCCTAGGCTAATTTTTGAGATTTAGTATTGTACGTTGCTACTTAATATGTGTCTTGTTAGCACGGGAAATATTTCACAACAATCATTTCGTGCCAAATTGTATTACACATATGTTATTCATGTTGTTAAACATGATTTCGTTCCATTATTTGCAATACATTTTCATTATAGATATCAATACCACTACAATCTAGAAAAGTAGGCACACATTCAATAACACAGCAAATACATGAAACACTTATCTTGAAATATATTTGGAAATTGAGCCTAGGACAATGACTCTCCACCCAACTGTAGATAGCTACAATCAAAACTACTTACAGTTGTCACCCCCGTACTATATTCTAGAGACTAGGGGGATTGATTTAGAGATAATGCTAACTGCCAGCTGAAATAGGGACTTCAAAGGACCTCTCTCCTCCACCCACCATCCACTTAGCATTCAATGAGACACAGGGAATCCATAGGCCAACTGCCTCGACTCTCAAATGATAAGGGAATCCAGAGAGTAACCTCTCCACCCTTAAAACAACACACAATGGTTCCACCCACTTAGGGAATCTAGAACACACCACAAATTAACAACAAGAAGGTTTCAGAAGTTCTCCCTCCAGGAATCCAAGGACGCAAGCCTCCACCCACACCACTGGGGGAATCCAGAGAGTCATGTCCACCCCCTGGTTTTACAGGGGCTCCAAAGACATTGCTCCTCAGCGAGGAGAAACCATATGCTCACCCATATTTCCAACAAAATCTAGTCTATTGTCTTCCTCTTCTATGGCTTGTGCTCAATGTTCATCTAATGATTGAATCCCATTCTCAATCCTTTCTCTTCCTCTCTTTTCATCCCCCCTAAATGCCTTATTATTTACTGTTTTCTTGTTGCATAGGGTTGATCCCCTATCCTTACTGTCTGCATTAATCTATTTTCCTCCCTGCCTTGTGAGTGCATCTCAAGGTAGCATGGTTTGCATACTTCTTTGCAATCTATATTAACTTCATGGTTAGTCAATTAAGGCTTCAGCAACTAGCTCTTTTAATGGTTTTCCCAAATCAATTCAAATTTTTGATATAAGAACCCACAACAATCTCAGCAAGCAACCTCCCAGCTCTAGAATCCGTGTCCCATTTGACTCAGCCCATTTAGTTTTATTTCCATGAAATATTTACAATGTGTGTTACATGAGAACCATGGTTGGGGTTGCCACATGGTTTGACATTGGAAATCCCACCTTGGGGCCCTCGTTGAAGGGATGCTACTTTTGAATTGTGTGATCATAATGTGGGCCTGATATGGGTTCAATCTACATTCATGATTCACCCAAGGGCCCCTTGGTCCATAGTGACTTAACGAGAGGGGGTCTGAAATACGAAACCACCATGACAAAAACCACTCCAATTTGATGGGAACCTTATCTAATGGAATTCTTCCCATCTATCATCGCACGTCACATGTTTATTCATTTGGGTAATTTTTAATGTCGTGGGCAGCAATGAAACTGAGCGGAATGACATGGACTTGGCTCGGAAGGTCCCAACAAGATGACCTGTCAAGGTCACCTGGAGGCCTCGACAGCACCACATGGCTAGCATGATGATGTGGCCTCTTATAACAGGCCAAAAATTCAAATGGGAATAACTTTCGACCCATGGGTCATATTGAGATAAAATTTATGTCATTGAAAAGCTCTCGATGAGTTGGATACAATAATAGCATCAAAATTTAATTCCATAAACTTTGAAAAGGAAGGGATTTTGTAACCCTATCTTCATAACGAATCTTGGATATTAGGTTAATTAGGAAACACTTCTCACAATTTGAGAAATTAGAAGAGGATGGGAGGGAATGTTACAAATTTGACCTATATGAGCTCACACAGTGGGCTTTCTAATGTTTTCAAGACCAGTAGGTCATCTCCTTGGCTTGGGAGTCCTATTTAGCTTAGTTTATTATTCCCCAAACCTACCCTTACCTTGAATTATTCTTCTAGTGTGCTCATCATTATCTACCTAGCAAGCAAGCTATAATATCCAAGAATGGAGTGGTATTGTTCCATATTAACCCCTCATTCATTCAAGAAATGTTGAAGATAGTAATTCCCAATCAAACACAACACTTAAGTGAATATTTCTTGAGCTAGAACTACAGTGAGTCGACCTTTGAGGAAAAGGTTATTGCCCTTAAGTCTTTCTTACATTTGAATTCCTAATTACTAGAGAATGCCCCTCCATATCCTTCAAATATTCTCCCTAAAATATCTAGAAATATTATATCCATGGTCTATTGTTTACTAGGATACAATGATGATATCATATTAGGGCTTTTGAATTATCTTTCACTTGCCAAAAATTCATTTGTCATATTCCATTTCAATCAGTATTTAGTCGATGTCATTAATGTTTAGTTAGTCCATTATTGTACGACTAAGTATTTTAGGTATCAGCGTATCCTTGCATATATTTTCCTTTATTTTTAGGTAGACAAATAATCAAATCTATATCTACATAACCAAGATTAGAATAACAATGTTATCTTTGTTATTCATTGGACTCTAGTGTTCAAAAAGCAACCCTAAAATATGGGTTTTGTTGAGCTTATTAATTAATTTTTATCAATTACATACCATTTACTATTTGATGAGTCCCCTCCTAAAATATTTCCAAAAATTAGAAATATTTTGCAGCTCAACTGAAATACTAGAGTGAGAGACTGGTATTTGTTTAAAATTTTTATAGAGATTAGGATCTATGCTTGTGAATTGCCTCCCTAGGAGCTTCTAGTCTTTTTTCCTGTGAGGATATTTGCACTAGAATTTGTCAAATAGAGCCATAACTCTGATCAAATCCATTTTGTGTCTAAGAAACATCTAGTTATGTTCAAATTGATGAAGGGGGGCTTTCTTAATCAATATCATAGTAGCATTGCAAGAAGTTGAGGAAATGTTGAAACATATGAACTTCCCTTAGGGAGAAATGTGGAAATATGATCCTCATAAGATCACATCAAAAAGGAGAGTGAAATAGGGAAATGCACCTTACAAACATATGCCCAAACCAAACATAGAACAATTTACAAATAGCGATGTTTGGGAACAAGATCTAATGCAATTTACTTGAACTAGTCAGGAAGGAGGGTAGAGTTCATATCCTATCATTTTGGACACTCCTCATAAAAAGGAGAAAGAGAATAAAAGAGAATTTTTAGAAACAAAACATTCATTATCAATTTCAGAGATAGAAGATGAAGAGCAAAGAAGGAAAAAAAAAATCAAGAGTTGAAGAAGAAGTAATAGTTTCAGCTCGAATTACTAAAGAAGCTACATCAAGTGAGCATGCATTCATCTGGGAACTCTTACCAATAGCCTCTATGGTTCAAGAGATAATTCCATCTCTAGACATGTCACCTTTAGTAACAGGAAAACAAGATATCATCTATTCTCAATTTATTGAAAATAAGAACAAGAATCTGAAAATGAAACTTATTCAGAGTTATGGAAGAAAGGTTTAGTATCTTCTTGGAAAATATTACTATCTTCTCTAGATCATAAAAAGGGATAGCTGAACATGGAAATATCAGCACCTAAAGCTCAGAGAATCAAGAATACAGAAGATTACAGAGCAACCAAGTTCATTATAGATTTGAAAAATATACATTTAGTGGAACAAATGGACTTGCATAGACAGATTGGAGCAGTGTATTTTTAGTTTGGGGTAGACCCAAAGAATTCATCTTCCATACAAGCCCTGATCAAGTCTAGGGACAGAGAAATTCAAGTGTTATGAAGAAAGTTAAAAATGTCATTTATTGAACACGTCTAAACACATGAATTAGAAGTTAAAAAAAAAAGAGAAGGAACAATTATTGTCCCTTATAATTGAGTAGAATACGCAAATTGAAAATTATGTGTAGCAAATTGAAATCCTGACAAAAGAAAAGATTGATCATGTATGTCCTTCATCATCCTCAACACCATCAACGCCAGTGGATCATTCTAATAAATTGGTTGAAACAATACTTCTAGTGAAGAATACAAAGAAAAATAATCTCAAAGATAGAAATGCAACAACCCATATAGATCGAGGCCTAAAAGAAAGATTGTAGAAGGAATTGGATTGGTTGAAAAATCAATTAGTGGGAGAAAACCCTTTGTTTGAAGCTAGAAAAATCATGTAGGTAGAAATAGTAACAAACATTTTAGAAATGTGGAGATTGATCAAGGTTATTGGAGATGAATAGTTAATGACTCTAGGTGTTTAAAACAAAACCTATGCTATAATGGAGGTTAATAAAGTTTCAACTAAAAGAAACTGTCCAACAAGCTCATGGCAAGTGTATACTAGTAAAAAGGGGGTAGATATATTCAATTCAAGATTTAATGTTCTAAAAGAAATGGGTATGCCCTCTTAGTGGGATCATAATAGCATGTTGATGTATCTAGATGCATACGAGAGGCTTTGTTAAGAACTAAGGAAAATTCAAAGTTTTTATATATGAAAGGAATATTGAAGGGGCTAACCATAGTGGATAAATCATGGATGATTTTGCGTTCACTATCAAGCTAAAAGATTATTTTTAACTACAACCTATCAGAAGTATACAAATTTGGATATCACCTATAGGAAGATGATATCATACAGTTATCCAATTAGATCAAATTGGGAGTGGTTAGCTAAATTTGCCGCATAAATCCTTTTTATTCCAATAAAGAAGTTTGTTGGAGAAATGGATGAATGGATAAAGATTATTTGATATATTTTATTAGTTAGTTCCTAAAAAGTTGCAAGGCAACAAATTCTATTGTAATAATTTTACATAAAAAAAAAAAACTAAAGAAGAACTCAAGAAAGGGGTATAGATTCTGCGAGAGAAATTCTATTGTTGTATTTAAGGACAATATTATTACATTTTTTAATCAAAAGATTCTTCTTTCAACTATTGGTTGTGTGTACTCTTGTGTTGTAGTTTTTCACTTGTAAGTTATGCATATGTGTTTCATCTACAATTATTTGAAGTTATTTGAAATATCATGAGAGGCTAAATTGAGAAATTTCCCTATCTTTTGGCATTGTTATGTTTTACACTGAGACTTATGATAGAATCTGTTTTATTTTATCATACCTCTTGTTGAATATCATTCTTGTGTTGTCTATGGGGTCTTGGATAGATGGTGATCAGGTGCACTATTAAAGCACTTCTATATGTTAAGTCACTAGTAAAATTCCCCACCCTATTCGAGTGTTATTGTTGGACATGACCTTGATGTAGCCTCACCAATGTCAAACTTACAAAAAAAAGTATCATTCTTATGTGTGTTCTTTAGTGACAGGTATTGAAATATTCTAACCACAAACATCCAAATTAGTTATCTATTTTAGTTGGAAGCTAGCCTATTGATTGGACATTTGAAAGGCATTTCCCTACAATGCATTATATAAGAGTTGCATTGAATCAAAACCTACCTTTTAAAAAACTTTTGTTGGTGCCTTGGAATAGTTCTCTAGCCAAAATCTATCTCAAGGATACTCTGGTACTCCAATACAAAGCCCACCATTACCAAACCCATCTAGTATATGCTAATCATGGTTTAATTAGGGCTTGATCACAAATTAGTGGGTGTGATTAAGAAAACCAATTGTGAGAACCTAAAAAAAAAAAAAATGATTTTAGCATTAAGGATTTCACTTTTATGCACCACTTGGGCTTATATATTGGTATCATCCCTTTGGATTTATATATCGATACCACACCTAGGCTTATATCACATACTGGCCTAGCTTATATACTAGCACTACACCTTGTGAAGACACCAAATTTTGTTCCATGTGGGAATGTTGTGGAAACACCAAATATTGTTCGCTTTCCCTTCTCGACCCTCTACTACTTGATATTTGGCAAGGATCCACCTGAACCACTTCCTCAACCATCAACGATACATCTTCTTTGGACTAAGGACTCCCCTTATCTGTGATCTCTCCTTATGTTTGCATATTCTCTCCCTTTGATGAATAGAGATGGATTTTACTTTTGGCCACAACTACATCTAGCCTCCCCCTATCAATGTGGTGTCCTTCTGCATGCAACATTTCGTGTTTTATGCTTCTGATATTTCTCCCCTTATGATTGTGTTGTACATGAATAACAATTTTGTCTTCTACAATATACCTTGTGAACTATAGTTGGATGCTACACATTTTATTAAGGAAAAAGGAAAGGAAGCCACTCCTGAACTCTCTCTAAGATACTCAAAATATTTCTAGGTAGTGGTTACGTAAAGATATTTGCGACCTGTTCTTTTGAAAAAAATGTATTCTAAACATTTTGATCAGCTACCTATTCTCTGAGAAAGTGATATTTGATAAGGATGTGCTTGGTATGCAATTGTAAAATAGGGTTCTTCTTTGACATATTTATAGCACTTGTGTTATCACAAATAATGGGAATAAGTGATATTTGATAAGGATGTGCTTGGTATGCAAGTATAGGGTTCTTCTTTGACATATTTATAGCACTTGTGTTATCACAAATAATGGGAATAAGTTGATCGTGATTTACTTTCATATTTTGCAAACTTTGTTTCATCCAATGTATTTTTTCTTCAATTATGGATAGGGAAATAAAAACCTATTTCTTACTTAGCCAAGGGACCAAAAAAAATCCCAAGTAAAATGCTCCTCCACTAGTGATAAGAATTCTTATCACCCACGCTCCCTTCCTAACCAACATCTATATATGTTGTTAGAGTGAAGTATTTGCTTCATGAATAACATAAGCCAAATTCCAAGGTGCCTTTCAAATATATGAAGATTATTTTCATAACTAGTACGACTCTCTTTTGGGGTAGATTAGAACCTTCCAACTTCCAACCAAACCAAGTTCAATTGGTGTTTGGGACTCAATCTCTTATTTACCATATGTCAAAATGTTTTCCATGAATGACTTGGACTTGATCCTCTTGTTCTCCTTACCTTCCTCTTAAAGAGAAATTAAGGATAATGACGATATTTAGATCCCTCATAATGTATTTGATATATTCCTTACTTATATTCTCATTAAAACCATCCTTGATTGTCATGTTTTTCCTTTATTTAATATTTTCATTGTTAAGGACCCACACCAAAACTCTGTATCAAATGATTAAAAATTTCATCGCCTTTCATCAAATTAACGAAATTATCAACAATTATCAACTCCAGGCAATGAATATTGATTCCTTATCATCGTTTTGCTTAATTTTCAATAGTTGATATAAAGTTTCAATGATCCATATTTCTTCTTTATGAATATCATTAATGTTCCCCATAATAATACACTCGTGTATATATCTCAAATCTAGTTCTTGGAGTTGCATTTAGAATTTTAATATTGTTGCATGATTCCCTATCAAACTCTTTTTGTATTACTATATCATAAGATCCCAAAACAGTTGAATACAATGATATTCAAGTTGCATATACATCTAGATCAATTTCACATTAATTGCTTTGAACAAATTTCTAAACTTGTAATAAGCAACAAATTTATCATGATATCAACAAGTGATATCAAAATCATTAAAAATATAATCATATAATCTAACCAGTGATATCAAAATTTGAAACGATTAATGATAAAACAAATCCAAACAAATGTACAAAAATGGTGATCAAATCTCAAATCCAAACAAATGTACAAAAATGGTGATCAAATCTCAAATCCAAACAAATGTACAAAAATGGTGATCAAATCCCAAATCCAATCAAATGTATAAAAGTTCTAACCACTAATATTAATACTCCCAAAAAAATAAGTATCCTACTCCAAAAAAGTTCTAACCACTAATATTAATACTCCCAAAAAAATAAGTATCCTACTACAAAAA
The DNA here is from genome assembly GCA_000404065.3 of Pinus taeda. Taxonomy (NCBI): domain Eukaryota; kingdom Viridiplantae; phylum Streptophyta; class Pinopsida; order Pinales; family Pinaceae; genus Pinus; species Pinus taeda. Next base: position 144,044 of record APFE031431879.1, on the reverse strand, counting down.
AGTTCTAACAACTAATATTAATACTCAAAAAAAATAAGTATCCTACTCCAAAAAAATTAACATTATCCTATTATTCACTCACAAAAAAATAAGTATCCTACTCCAAAAAAATTAACATTATCCTATTATACATATAGAGAAGATCATGGGCATCAAAGCAAAAGGCTAAAATAATAAAATAAAATATCATTAAAGAAGTTTTTTTACCAAGAATCCCTTCCAACAAGAATATAAAAAAGGACACTATTAATGTGGAAGGAAACTAGAAGAACACCTTACAATAAGCATATCAAAAAGGACATTATAATGTGAAAGGAAACTAGAATTTTCTTAATAAAGATATCCGCTGATTATGTTATGTTGTAATCTGAAATAGTTTCGGGTTCTTTAACAAAATGAATGTTGAGATATTTCAATATTCATTTTTGAAAAGAACGCAAAGACTATTTTCATGAGGTTGTAAAAAGGTCCTAAGTTTCCACCCTCAAAACCAATGGCTTTATAATTTTTTAATAAACAGAAAAAAACACTAACCAAGAAGAATGAAAACTTGGGATAAATTATTGAAATGTCTTAGGTTTAAAACCTCTTCCTAACACTTGTGATGAATTATTGAATCACTCAAATACAACATTAAAAATGATTCAGTTATAGCATTCCACATGCAACTTCAATACAGATTATTAATGTTATAGCATTCCGAATATAGTTTGATTGCACATAATTGGTTCCGTAACCAAGTAAAAACTTTATTGCAAAGAATTGCGGCTAATTTAATGTAGTACTACGGAAGTTACATTCCAAACAAAAGCCAACATAACATTTCAAATCACATGGCCAATGAGCAATATACACCAATCTTAACCCACTTCATTGCACAAATAATGAAACAAAACTAGAACCCTATGTTCGATATTTCTAGAGTGACAAAAATGTAGCATAGAGCATCTTATAATGCATCATATCAGTTCCGTTGACATGCAAGAGAGACCAGTAACATGATTTCCTTTAGATTCACTATACCAGTTCACAAAATATAAAAAGCACACTGATTTCCTTCAAGATCCCCTATACTAGTTCTAAAAAGTCATTTACAGGACGCCAATTGTTTTCCTAAGATATCTTCGCCTTGGAGAAATCCATTTCAGGATGCTGCAGACATTGAGAGAGATTTATAAATTATAAATGTCTGAACAACTGTTATAAAGGAAAAACATTTAAGATATGCAATGCCCCAAGAGACACAAATCATACCTGAGCCATGAATTTCTTCAATATTTCATGCTTTTGCTGCTCATCACTTGAAGGTAATCCCATGGCTTTCTGTCTTTGATCATACTGTAGAAACAGAGTAAATAGAACAGTTAAAATGGAAGCTTTTACTAAAACACACACAAAATTCCCGATCGAACTATAATCATAACTTAGCTAAGTCAAAAAGATATTATAAATTAATAAACTCTGTATTTGGAAATCCTGTTTCTTCCGATTTAAAAAAGACTGTAGGTTGTACAACAATTCTGTATGTTTATCCAGCAATTATATCATAACATATGTCACGCAGTAGCAATCTACTGTACTTAAAAGTAGAAAGACAAATTTGCTCAAGAAAATAGATTTTAAAAAGAGCTTTAAAAACTATATGTTTGTCATCAAAGCTCTAATTAGTTTCACAACAAACTGGTTGGAGTTTCAAAATCATTCATAGGAAAAGAACAGGACAATGGCCAGAGTGGCTATTCATACAACTAAAGCTAGAGTCACTATTGCCATTGCATATCACTGAAATTTGGGTAGTGGTTTAACATTTAGAGCTGATTAACAGGGCAGACACGTGAATACCATCATTTTTTCCACAGTCTGTCGTGTCTCTGGATCCAGATCAGATAGCTTGCTATTCTCAGGTTCTACCTTTCGAGTATTGATTTCTGGCTCACCCTTTACAACACAACTCCACCACTCCATTTGATTTTGTTTTGTCAAGGAAATTGACAGGACCCTCGTATCCTCTGTTTTACATCAATCAATAACCATCCATCAATGATATAAACAATAACAGATACACAGCAAAGGCCAAGGGTGCGCTTGATATATTACCTATTTGCCACACGGAGTCATCTACCCTTACTGGTGCAAAGAACTCACCCTGAAAATAAAACATCCACATGGGATTTACATCAAACTCCCAGTAAACTAATCAAAATATGAATATCCCTTCAATCAATTTAATCTCTGACATAAAACAAAAGCGGCCTAGAATTGAATGTTATTATATCCAGGTGAGAAATACAGGCCATGCATATTGGATTAGTGAAATGATTGATCTGATAAAGCTCAAAACAAAGCAGACGACTTACAGCTAAGAAATGCAAACAAATGACTTACAGCTAAGACATGAGGTTGCCCTTTCAGCCCTGCCTTTAGAGACGTCTTCTTTATGTCACAGACAATCGAACGTTTGTTGGTACCAGGTGGAAGTGGTATTGTAACAGTAACCTCTGATAGAGTCTGTGTCCATGAATACTTCTCAAGATTCGCTCCATTACCAGTGTTTGGGGCTAGATAAGATACATGCAAAAGCCGTCAACAGGAAAATGAAATCTACATCCTTCTAAAAAAAGGGAAGGAAAAATCCACAAATTGAAGCAAACTGTAGAACAACTAATTCCAGCAACATGATTATCTTGTCATTAACAATAAAAAATGAAATTAGGATAAGAGATTGGCAATCGTTTCCATTTGCATATTCTATGAGCAATTGATGAAAGAAGTCAGCTAAAGCTTGTCACCATCAGGACTATAGTCAAACATAAAGGAACCGCTCCAACACAAATATAATCCTAATCATAAGTAGCTAATACAGATGCAAATTGGTTTCAGTAAATACTCAACATATAATGAAATGGAGAAATGGTCAATCAATATAAATGTATCAATATATGCCAATCGTAACCATAAATGTGCTTCCTCTTTGACCCCAACGTCCTTCACTGTTGACTCAATTCCTTGATGTCTAACCATCATCTTATTTTGCAGCTATCTTTTTATAACCCTACAGCTATCATATATTTTATTGTTCATAATCCTTATTGATTTTCTAAGTTCATTAACTATATTCAGTTGGTCCCTTTGTTTCCAATAATTGCAAAAGGCAGTACTTTGCAAGTATATACCATTTGCAAGGAGTATTAAACTCTGTCTTCAGATATAGACAGCACGGATAGCTTATGGTTTCGTTCTTTACATAAGCAATACAATAGACCCTTCGATGCCACTACAGGTTCTACAATTCTATATAGACATCTTCAAAAGGAGAAGTGGAAATAGCTGCACACAGACAACACAACAGAACTTTATTGATATTCAAGAACTTAAAAGGTGATATATAGGTCCTCTACAGGGAAACTCCCAGTTAGAAGACACCCTGTTCCAGGACAAGATACCCTCATTTGGACAGCCCAAAAATATCAAGTAATTACTGTTAGGGAAGGAATCAGATTCTGCTATAGCAACAACAGTACCAGCAATCGCAAAGATAAAATAACAAATTCACTTTCATCCTCAATTTGAAAAGTGAACATTTTATTTTAACTCTATCCAAGAAGAAGCCGCTGACAGCAGAAAGCATCCAAAGAAAAGGGATATAGAGTCCTTCCAGATGAGTCCTCTGCCTCATCATTACGCCAGCACAATAAAGACTAATGGTCATCTTCTCAATTTTGCTTTACTTTATTGTACACATTTCATCCATTAACATGTGCACTTAGAAATTAGGCCTAAACGTTCTTTATTTTATTTTCTAAATAAAAAATTATTTATTTATTCACCAACCTAACAATATGCCAGGTCGTATCTCTTCAACACACATTTATTCTCTAGGTGAAAAAAAATTGTTCAAGCTCTCTTTAATGTATAGCATTGGAGATGGCTATAAAATCAAGAATTAAGGATATTCGTGTTACTAACTCAGAATGCACCTCGATTCTCTCTTTGCATAGATATTGTTCAGGACCAAGAATATGGGTAGGATTGGCTGGATTGGATTTAATCAAGGAATCAAGAATTAAGGATCTTGTCTGTATTGTTGACCCATAATTCCTAATAAACGTTAGGGACTAAGGACTAAAAAGTCAATCAGTGATTGCAGTACTACGCTGCAACCCGAGGCCAGGAGCTGCTTTTAACCATTCGGTTCAAAATGTGGGTTAGGGCTCTCAGCGCATGGAAGCCTTAATATTTTTACTTTTCGAAATTACACAAGCATTACTATGCGCAGGCAATTTCCACCTGTGGGACATCCTCCCTTGGGCAAATCAATTTCCTGGACAAGAAAGAACGCATCTGCGTGGAGCCCTCTGATTACATAGATTGGCAACATCAAATGTTAGCTAGAGTGGAAGGGCTTAACCTGAGAGCCTCAGATTTAGTAACGGTAAGGGATTACAACTTCCATGAATTATGGATTCTAAGAAAGGCGGTCTTAACTGACACTGATACTAAAACATTATTCTCGATCACTATACCTGAGCATTGAAGTAGATAAAATAAGCACAAATTGCTCTGCTATTCCCCAAATCTCACCATTAGGAAAAAATTGGATTTGTTTGAAAAAGGAAATTAGAAGCGAAGAAAAGGGTTTTAGGAAAGCCAACTCACTGATACCCTCGTCTTCGGAATCCTTGGGTTTATGGTTCTCTGGCGCTTCTGCCTTATCAGTAACGGCTGCTTCTTCTTGTTTCTTGATGGATGAAGTTGAAGGAGCGGCGGTGTCACCTTCTTTCAAGCGCTTGTCGGCAATCTTCTGTCGAACCTCTTCAGCTTTCCTCTTCTTCTCTTCGGCGTCTTTTTTCTTGGCCGCAGAGACAATGTCCGCAATCTTTTTGTCTGCGGTGTCGTCCTTGAACAAATCAGACTTTCTTCGAAGGAAGTCGATGACATTGTCAAGAAAAACGAGGGCAGGTTGGTCCTTCAGAAGTCTCTCAAGGGTTTCATCGTAAGGACCTGTAGATGCAGATGCGAATGGGGCAGGAGATGAGGCCTCTGGGTTTGGAGAGGGTTGCTCCTGCACTTTCTCTTCTTCTTCATAATCTGATATTACTGCCATTTCGAGAAATTTGTACACAAACAAACACAGGGGAGATTGGCGGGCGTGGATTAATTTCAGTGAATGAACAAACAAACACGAGAAATTGACGAGCAAATCAAAAAAGATTGGCGACGGTGGCTTGATTTCAGCGATAACAATAAGAATGAGTTGTTACACTCTGCAGATCCCCTTAGCTCTTAACAGTTTTCCACTTAAATTGTTCGGATTGCCTCTGGAACATTGTGGAGCCTCTCCTTTTAACTGACATTTTCAACGGTGCCCAACAGGTGATCAATGCACTTTAACTATTTTATTTTGCTTAATTTTCGTTTGATCTTTTAAAACACATATTATTTTAGGTTATTCAACACAAGTTGTTTGTTAGGGGTGCTGAGAGGGGTTATTTTTTTAATTTTTAAGGATATCTGGAAAGGGTTTGTGTTCAAATTCTTGGAGGCGTTATTCATAGCTTATTATAAGAGGATACAAGTAATATGAGAGTAAGTTCCATCACTAATTCTAGTCTCTAATTTTGAGAGTAAGTTCTATCACTAATTCTAGTCTCGAATTTTGGTATTTGGAATCGTTTTAGTAATTTTACCGTCTATTATAAATAAAGTAAATGAAGTTGAGGAATTCATTTATAATCATCCATTTAGTGATTCATTTATAATTATTATTTTAATATTTTTTAAAAAATATTATTGATATTAAATATGGATTCAAAAAATGTTTATCTATTATAAAAGTTTTTTTTCCAAGTAATAATATAATTCAAATAAAAAATTAAAGAAGCAACAAGGCTTAACATTGGGTTTTGTTTTTAAATGAGGTATGTTTTATTTTTATTTTTAGTATATTATTGGGTGCGAAGACAATATATATTATTAATCAAGAAATTGATATTTTAGCTAAGGAAGCAATTAAGCTTAATATTAGGGTTTTTTATAAAAATGGGGACCAAGTCATACGTTAATGCTTTGTATGTTATTGGGTATGGCAACACAATATTAACATTATCAATTAATAAAGGTCATAGCACCTCCACCACCATATGATTTTAAAGAATGGATTGAGACATAAGAGAATTTACTCCATGCAAGCCTTAAGTTTTGGGCAACATTTTGAATCATCTTAATGCATCTTTTTAAAGCTCATGTGGGATGATGACATGTTATGTGGTTGGCTTGGGTGACATTGTCTGGTGGTGGATTTTGTTGGGTTGGAATTTGTCCTTGGTAAAGACTTCTCTCTATTTCTACATTGTGTTTTGGAATCTCTATATGGTATGAAAGATCTCAATGGATCTCCAATGTAATGGCATCCCTCTAATATGACAATTTTGACATTTGTATGGTGTCTAGTTTTATTTTATTTAAAGAAAATCTAGTTGTTTCATGGTGTTTGTTATTTTGGATATTTGGGTTTTGGTGTCATTGATTTTTTGGTGATTAGCAGTATATACTTCCTACCTATGTTTGATGGTGTTTGGAACATTGAATTTGACATCTCATTTGTGTCATGGAAGTTGGATTTTTGTCTCTAGTTATCCTTGCTCTAACCATTTTATCTCATCCCTTGGTGGTAGAGTCTATCTAATATATATACTCATACTTTAGATTGGCACTTGCAATGTGGTTATTCTCTATGTGGATACCATCCCCTATACATGGATTACCGAGAGGCTCAAGAATCTTGTAGGATGCTTAGAAGGCACAAGGGATCCTTCAATAATAATAGATGTAATACCTTCAAGTTGTAAGTGTACATATGTTATATAGGATGGTGTTGTAGTGGCTACAACCACCCTCCAAAATTTTAGCTTGCATGCAAATTTTGAAGTCTACCTTGGATCTTGTGATCGATCGTTCCTTGGTCACTTGTTGGTAAGGTAATGATCTCAAGTCTCCTCCTTGATCTTAAGAGTTGTTCACGTTCTCATATTTATGTAGTATGTGTCATCTTTGGGCATATGGATTGTTATTTGTCACACAAAGGGAATGTTGTTTTGCTTCAAGGGAAATCCTGTGCGTATAGTTGTTTTCATTACATAGACATGTTTCACACTCACTTCACGCACTCTTGTCACGAAGGTTGTTGCATCAAGCAATGCATGTTTTATACGTTATGAATGGTCTACGTTGTATCACTAAGTGTTCATGTGTGATCATAGTCGAGTCCTATCACTATTTACATCAATTTCACTAATCTCACACTTAGCCAATTTCCCGATCAACCTAGCCTCATCTAGCTTCTTGGAATTGTGCACTTTGCTTCTGAAACCCTTAAGTTTTTTCCCTTGCCTATTAAAATTACGTAGTGCACAGGGACTCCAGCCTCCAATGGCATCCAAAACTGTGCATTGGTTTCCTTTAGTGTCATTTCCCACGGCTAGAACCCACTGTCTCCAGAAACTGCACAGTATTGTCCCTCAGCTGCTTAATATGCCTTGCAACCTGAAACTACGCAGATGTGTCCTCCCAGAACCCATCCCGCAATGGTGCCTTACATTCAGAAACTGCGTAGTATTTCCTCTTAGTTGCCTAGGTTGCACTGCACTCAGAAACTTCACAGAGGTGTCCTCACAAGACCCCATCCTGCAGCAGTGTCTTATGCCTCAAAACTGTGCAGTGATGTCCAAGTTGCCATATTTGTCTTGCATTCAGAAACTGCGCAGATGGGCCTCCGAGGGCCTTATCCTGGCAATAGTGACTGCCTGCTGAAACTGTGTTGATATATTTCTCAGTGACTACATGAAAAGGTGACATGTTAAGATCACTCCCAAGGAGTTGAGGAGAAGGACCATGTAATGTCCCCAATAATAATAATAATAATAATAAATATAATATACTATTAAAATATAAGTAAATAAATAATAAACATAAAGAAAAGATAATATTAGTAAATATAGATAATAAATATAACAATAACAAATAAATAAAATAGTGAATAACAATACTAGGTTTCTAAATAAGTATATATAGAAGTAAAACTATAAAATAATAACAAAAAATTAAGTTAACAAAAAGTAAAATAAAATAAGAAATAGTTAACTAAGAGAACTATAACAATATTAAAAATAAGTAAAGTTATCAAAAAGTAAAAAGGAATAACATAAGAAATAAATAAATTAAGAGAAAATTTAACTTAAATAAAACTTAAAATAAAAAAATAAAAGTTGCATGTTGACACATGGAATGTCTGCATGCGGTTCCCTTTCCAATGTTTGGTCTATTTAATAGACGATGAGGAAGATGAGAGATCATTTCATCATTCATTCTCTTAGGAGAAAAGTGTTGTGAGACAAAGGATTCCCTGGCAGTAATACGTTGATTGAGGGTTCGGGGGTGGCCAGTTGTAGAAAGATTATATGCAGCCGAGCCTACGGTTGGGTGGAGAGTTGTTCCCAAAACTTTGTTGCGGTTAACGAAATTCAAATAGCGTTCAACTCTGAAATTACAAGTAAGGAATATTATTGCTACAGGTAAGTTGTCTTTGCTCTTATTTCTCTAAATCTATGTTAATTAGTTGAATGGAGATGTGTTGATTGTAAATCACATAATTGATCTAATTAGTTTCATGTTTTAATTTCGGGGTTGTTACAGACCAAGAGACTAAGTGATGGAAAAAGATCAGGACCGCACGCAAACTTCATCGGATGCATGATCATCTTGAGGGTAAGTATGGTAAATAAAGAACACCTTTTGAAGTACATCTCTTAGTGTAGTTTGCAGAACTACTTGTCATTGTCATATCATCTTGTATTCAATAAAAGGCATGTGCGCAAACACAAAAGTCACTTCATGTGTTTCCTCGACATGTCTTCCTCCCTTTTCGCTTGTTTGACCAACTTTCATCTTTAGCATGTTGATTGATATGTCATGCTTGCAACCTTGTTCTAGTGATATCAAAGGTTTGTCTTTATGTGCATGAGTTGTTTCGACTATGTAAACACCCATCGCACTCACACACAACAGTGTAATCACTGTCGTGCAAGTGTCGGCACGGTCGTCCAAACGTCCATACCAAGTGTCGCACTTGTCGCTTTCACCATTAGACAGTCCTGTAGAGGGTCAAGCTTTTCCATGTTTGGTTTGTTGGTTTGAGGTGTCTTGCCATCGAGTAATTCTAAGTGTGTTTTCACAAGGTCATGTATGCAAGAGTTCACTTTCTCCCACACTTAGCCATTTTTCCTGAAATATCTGTCGACCGAGAAACCTCCTTCAACGGGACCTCGACTGAGCTGCACTACGCAATCTCAGCCCTCAGTAACCCTACTGCTACCCAGAATTGCGTAGAAGTTGTCTCCTGGCCTGATCCAAATTGCGCTTCCCGCATCATCAGTCATTAAGCCTCCCTCTAATATGTCGAAAATCTACACTGCACTGAGACCCCGGGTTGCACTGTTCACCAAAACTACCTAGAAATGCTTAGCCGCTCCTCGGACTACCTATCTTGCATTGCCTATAAAATATGCATAGTCGTGTCTGTTAAGTCCTCGCTTTGCATTGACTCTCGAAAGTGCACAGTCATGACCTATTGTTCCCCGACTAGCTTGCTTTGCACTACCTCTCGAAATTGCACAATCTTGACCAACAACTCCTCGCTGCCCCACTCTGAACTTTCCTTGGAAACTGCACAAATTTGTCTGCAAGTCCACCAATAGCTTTGCCTCACCTTGTTCCGTAAACTGCACAGTTTTTCTTGCCAGTCTCCCGGCAGCTCTGTCCTGGCCCTGGAAAACTGCGCAAATTTGGTCAGCAGTCCTCAGCAGCTCTGTTTGGCCTTACTCTGTAATGCTACGTAGTTTTTCTTTTCAGTGTCCCAGTTGCCCTGTCGAGCTCTCCCTCCAGAATCTACGCAGTAATCTCTCTTAGTGTCCTAGCCTGGAGCTGTCACTTGTGCCCCTCACTATGCAATTTTACCTCCTAGTGACAACAACGCAGTTTTTCCCTGCAGTGCAGACCACACTCCACAGTCCCGTATCCCAGCTTGAGCTATGCTCTGCAGAGTTTCAGTACCTTGTCCTCCCTCCTGGTCACCTGGACCGATCACGAAAAACAATGCATCATGGTAGACTAGGAGATTTATGGATTCAATGTCATCTCATCATGAGTGATTGCAGAAACAAGTACATGAATAGAAGATGGTGCAATGATGAATGGGATGAAGAAGGAGCACATGTTAGAAGACTTGTTCACGATTGAACAAACACATGAAGCATACCAAGTAGCAAGTGAAGGGGACACATACACATGCACTAGCAAGCGAACACCAAGACCATCAAAGACCCCACACACTTTGTCATGCAGAGGTGAAGATATGATACACCAAGAGCATACTCATCACTCAGCAACATAACAACTCAACACGGACACCACAATCAACATGTACATGTTAGCAGTGTTATGTCGAGTTATGTCATGAGTCGTCTCAGCCACATCACTACTATGGGCCATACATGTTGTAATCAATGTATTGTAACGTGGAATTCCAAGAGACCAACAGATGAAGTTGAAGAGTCATGTAAGTCGAAGGGTCATGTAAGTCGAATAGTCATGAGGGACGTCGAAGAGTCACAAGGGTCAGTTCACCCTTGACTATATCTACCCCCTCATTGTACATGCAAAGGACCTTTTACCTTGGCTCCTCCCACATAGCCTTGAGAGTTTGTAATCTTTTCTTTGAGGAGCGAGCAATGGCTCCAATGCTCCAGTACTAGGGGTAGTGATGTATGGTGTACAAATGTGTCTTGGAACTTTCACTTAATTCATAAGCATGTCACAGGGCAACACATGTTCACACATGCATTGTATTCATTTGTAAGATTATTCTTTAAACGCTTGTAATGCATGTTTGCTTAACTTGTACTAGGATAGTTGAACTACTTCAATTATTCTAGTGCATATATTGTTGAAGATGTGTTGTAATGGTTGTTATTGTTGTCTCATCCATGTGGACTACTCCGCTAGACACTAGATAGATTCATTCTTGTAAACTTGTTATAACGACTGTCACACTCTTGTGGACTACTCCGTTGGGTGTTGTATGTGTTATTCATTTGCCTTAGTGTTTGTGACTACCGCATCTGTGTGGACTACTCTATTGGAGGCTATGCAAAACTTGTTGTGTTGAATGTGTCTCTAACTGAGTTGGGACTACTCCCTCTTGACCAGAGACTCACTTTCACCCTCCCCCTTTGCAGTGAAGGAACTTAGACACAAGTTACACTAAGCACTCACCAGGCACATGTACCTCGCTTTTTCAAGACCAAGTATATCACTTTCATGTGCTGACATGCAAGAGCTAAGGCATATCTTTAAGATAGTGGAAACCGGGCCATCATACCAAATGCGACTCCTACATTAAACAGTGTGAGGTTTAGTTGGGACTTCATTCCAGGGAGATCCCTTGAATGTTGGCAAATCCATCACTATCAACATTCCCGGTGCTAGAAGGAGGGCCAGATACAAGCTGAACCTATATCATCTGGTTTGAATCTCTTATCAAAATGGATCATACACAAATCATTCTCCCGGGGTGTTTCACCCATTTCTCCATTAATCAACTATCACTCCCTATGAGCTTCTCAATCACTTGTCTTGTTAAGGTTTGACAGTGAGGATAGAACGTTCGTAACCAAGCACATTTTTTATTTTCTTCATTTATGTGAATCTCATGAAATCAACAGTGAAGAGCTTGTTTACGTACTTTTCTTCCTCGCCCTTGAAGGTCATGGTAATCGGTGGTGTTATACCCTGCCGCCTGCTTCCATCTATTCCCTTCTTACTCTTCTCAAGAAGCTCCATCAAGCCTTCGATAAGTCTAACCACCAAGATGTCTATGAAAGAATCTCTCATTTAAGAATGAAGCATGGTGAATCAGTTGAGGACTTTGCTACCCACTTCCTTCACCTCTGTCATGAAATTACGGAACAAATTTTGGATCTTGACTTCATGAGCCAAGAGTTGAAATGCTTGGTTCATGTTTCCCGACATGGTGAAGCTCCTGATTTCCCTTCTTCCTTGACTCTTGTGGATCATGAGGCCCCTCATTATTTAGAGGAGGAGCACAACACCCCGATTTTTCCTTGTACTCCTCCCTTTCCAGTCCCGAAGTGGGTGCCCCCTCGCACTGATTACAAAGTTGACAAATCTGCGTAGAGGGTGTACCCTCGCAGTGGTCGCAAAGCTGAGAAATCTATGTAGAGGGTGCCCCCTCAAGCAGTCGCAAAGCTGAGAAATCTACGTGGCATGTTCCCAACCCATCTTCTCGACCTTCTCCCACTCCAATGGAGGAAATTCCAGAATGGCTCAGAAAGCCTATGGCGAAGACTCATTCCTCCTTTCCACAAGAGGACATCACCGTTTATAACCCAAGTCTCGATTTTGATTTGCATCTCTCCCATCCTCCATCATCTACAAGACATGTCTCCTTGTACCATGAATCGCTTGATCAATCCGCTTCACCAACCAACTGTGTGCATTCTCTTGATTCTCAAGCTGTTGGATCAAATTGCGGTCATGGGCAAGGCAGTCTCATGACACAGGCGGAGGAGCAGAAAGGTGAAGAAACAATCAATTCCTCCTCTATGCTTCAAAATGGTTCACATCAAGACAATGAGCTTCCATTCTTGAACGATTCTCAACCTACTAATCTTGGTGAAACATCATGCACAATTAATTCTTTCGATCAACCTCCAGTCTTTGGTTGCCATCACTCCCATGCTTCAATATGTTGTGATGAATGCTTAAGCACATCATGTGATATGTTTTTCTCTCATGTACACTCTAACTCAGATTTGAAATGTGCACTGGTCAAAGCAGACATCCATATCGAAACTTCCTTTGCATCTCCCTTGCCTGTGTGTCCTACCATTCACAACACATCTACATGCGGCGAAGATACTCCATGTTATCTTGCTTCTTCATCTGATGAGTTATCTCTTCGATTGACACAAGGAAATGAGGTTGTCCATGATGTAAACCATCTCAATGCATATGACTCTTCCAACTCATCATTATCTTGTATGTTGCATGAAGACAACTCGTCAAGTCAGCTTGTTGAAGATGAAAAGTTTAATGAAGCTTGTGACAAAGAAGGCTTCCATCCTAAGAGATGTTTTGAAATCAACAAAAACAACCATCATCAAGCCATGCGTGATCTGGTTCACATCTCAAATTGAGATTTTTCAATTCTTGAAAGTTTCGGGGTGTGCCAATGAGTCAAGGAAATTCAACATATGTTGATGTTTATGTCAGGACCTCACGACTCTGGTAAGCCCCTTGAACCAAATTAGATCTGGTTTCTCACGCACAATCCATCTATCTGCATGGTTGCACTCGACATGGATCCCTGTGTAAAAAATGTTTACTATTCTGGGTGTGATATTTCAAGATTTAAAAATTTCACTCATGACTGAATCCACGAGTCGGTTATAGTGTGTCCATCTTCTTGCACGTCTCTTACATTCAACTCGGGTTGGGAGTGTCCGTCTCTCATGCAATCATGGAATTGTGAAGTTGATTACCTCAAAGGTTGTCTTTGTGAGGAATCATACTTATCAGATGTTCTCTCTCGTGATCAACTCCTTGGTCTTCTTACAAATCTTGCACTTCAAATATGCTCACTCATCACACCAACAATTTCCCTGTGTGATGATGAGAGAAAAAGCTATCACATGAATCAAGTTCCTCTCGTTTCACCACACCCCAACTAGCTTCACACATTCATAGTGTTGGCATCCTTACTACATTCTTGTGATAACTATGATGCATATGCAATTTTTCACCAGTTGTAAGTGGGTGTTCTATCATACCTAGTGCATAGCGAACTTGGTTCCATCATTCAGACTGTTCGCAAGATTGTTCAAAAAATTTATTTGTTCATGTCAAACTAGGAATCTGTCTTCTCAACCAACTCGTCTGATCTTTCTTCTATCTTGGGTGACTCTCATGCAGTTTATCATTTTCCCAACAGTACATCCAATGACAGTCGCTTCACACACTATGATCTTCACCGTGTAACATCTTTCTCCTCAGACTTATGTCAAGTAGGTGAGGCACTTCAACTTGTGTTGATGGTTATGGCAGGTCCTCACTGTCTTGACATGACTAACGAGAATGATCAGTTCTATCTATCTGTACTAGATTCCCATCATGATCCCCTCTCTCAAATCAGAAATCCATCTTTTCAAAGATCGCGAGTCTTTCAAAAAGTCATCATGAATTTTATGATCCAATTGCTGAATGGTTGGAATAATCTTACTTGGCGAGCCATGTTGTAAGTAACAAGCTTCAATCCTTTCTCGCGCTCGCTAAGAAGCTTGGTGCAGATGAACACACACTCGCAAGAGGATTTTGAGGTTTGTTAAAAAATTGTAGTCATCGAAGAGGTAAGCATGTGTGTTGGGTGGTTTTGACACATCTTTCTGCCCACAGGCAAGACCTTCCCTCTCGTATGCAAGATTGTCAAGTTTTTGTATTTTCTGTTGCACACTATTTTTTATCTATTTTAATCACTTGTATCTTTGTGGTTGCAGGTCGGGTACGCCTATGGTGGATTTACTTGAAATTTCACTTCACATAACCCCCTCTGTTTAGCATAGGAGTAGGAGTAGTGTTTGCTTTCTTGCATTGCTTTGCTTTCTTTGCATGTTTGTTTTCTTGTTGACTTGGCTTGTTTTTTTGCTTGCTTGCTTTTCTTACTTGTTTTTCTTTTTCTTTACTTTTTCTTTTAATTTTTCTTTCTTTGCTTGCTTGTATCCATAGGTTAGCCCCATATGAAACCATGTTTGACTCTCGAGATAAGTTGGGAAAATCTAAGAGGACTTGTACAACTATCAACATCTGGTTACCTATTGTCCTCTCTCTTTATGAAGAGCTTGTTGTTTTCAATCAATGATACCCTGACGTGAAATATGTTTTGTTCAGAGTGAGTCTTGGTGAAAACACAATGCTTGCATTGTTAACTAGTACCGCCTACTATAATCGATTCTTTTGGGTTAACCCTTATTAGCTTAGTGACGTAGAGTAAGGTGAGGGGGAAAACCTTAACAAGTATGTCAGAGGTATATATAACATACTTCTCTGAAGGAACAACCTGTTCTTCTCTCAATAAGTTGGGATCCCTCCTCCACCTCATGAAAACAAACAAGTGCCTATGCACAATTCTTTGAAAAACATTTTGTTTTCAAAAAATGAAAAATGAATAAGGCGAAAGAAGAGAAAGGCTTCCTACACAAATAGGTGATGCAAGTAATTCCATTGGGGTACCGACCAAGCTCGCTAGAAACGAAGAAATGCTTATGTTCCTGTGTGACTCTATCGGGGTACTGTCCAGGCCTGCTGGCAGTGGAGCAACACCATAGATGAAACTAAACTCTGATAGTTATATTACTTGTGCACCAATATACCCCTCATCCCCAATCAAAACAACTAAGTTGACTTGGCTTGGAATGTGTGTTGAAAGATCAAGAGAATGGTAGGGACTACATCTTTCACACAAGCTAGTGCAAAAGCCTTCACAATTAAAGAATCGAACAATACTTCCAGAAAGGTTAGACTCGCTTTTCATGAAACAAGGTCCATACAGAGAGTTGGAGTTATACCAGTGCATTGCCAATGTTGTAGCAGCTACAACCACCCTCCAAAATTTTGGCTCGCATGAAAATTTCTGAGCCTACCTTGGATCCTATGATCGATCGTTCCTTGGTCACTTGTTGGTAAGGTGATGATCTCAAGCCCGCTCCTTGATTTTAAGTGTTGTTCACGTTCTCATCTTTATGCAGTATGTGTCATCTTTGGGCATAAGGATTGTTGTTTGTCACACAAAGGGAATGTTGTTTTTCTTCATGGGAAATCTTGTGCATATGAGTTGTTTTCATTACATAGACATGTTTCACACTCACTTCATGCACTTTTGTCACGAAGGTTGTTGCACCAAGCAGAGCATGTTTTATACATTCTGGATGGTCGATGTTGTATCACTAAGTGTTCGTGTGTGATCATAGTCGAGTCCTATCATTGTTTACATCAGTTTCACTGATCTCACACTTAGCTTTTTCCCTTGCCCGTTGAAACTGCGTAGTGTGCAAAGACCCCAGCCTCCCTTGGCATCCAAAATTGTGCAGTGGTTTCCTCTAGTGTCCTACCACAAGCTGGAACCCACTATCTCTAGAAACTGTGTAGTATTGTCCCTTAGCTGCTCAATCTACCTTGCAACCTAAAATTGCGTAGATGTGTCCTCCCGGAACCCATCCTGCAACAGTGCCTTGCATCCAGAAACTGCACAATATTTCCTCTCAACTGCCCAGGTTGCATTGCACTTAGAAACTATGTAGAGGTGTCCTCACAGGACCCCATCCCGAAACAATGTCATGTGCTTCAAAACTACACAATGTTCTCCAAGATACCCTTTTTGTCTTGCATTCAGAAACTACGCAGATGGGCCTCCCAAGGCCTCATCCTGATAGTAGTCATTGCACGCTGAAACTCTGTTGATATATCTCTCAGTGACTACAGGAAAATGTGACATGCTAATATCACTCCCAAGGAGTTGAGGAGAAGGACCAAGAGACAAAGTGATGGCAAAAGATCAGGACCGCATGCAAACGCCATCGAATGCATGATCATCTTGAGGGTAAGTATGGTAAGTAAGGAACACTTTTTGAATTACATCTCTTAGTGAAGTTTGCAGGACTGCTTTTCATTGTCATATCATCCTGTCTTCAATAACATGCATGTGTGCAAACACAGAATTCACTTCATGTGTTTCCTCTACATGTCTTGCTTCCTTTTCACTTGTTTGATCAACTATCATCTTTGGCATGTTGATTGATATGTCATGCTTGTGACCTTGTTATGGTGATATCGAAGGTTTGTCTTTATGTGCATGAGTTGTTTCAACTATGTAAAACACCCATCGCACTCACAGACAACATCGTAAGCACTGTCGCACAAGTGTCATCACGGTTGTCCGAAGGTCCATCCCAAGCGTCACACTTGTTGCTTTCACCATTAGATAGTGCTGTAGAGGGTCATGTTTTTCCATGTTTGGTTTGTTGGTTTGAGGTGTCTTGTCGTCGAGTCATGTTAAGTGTGTGTTCACAAGGTCATGTATGCACGAGTTCACTTACTCCCATACTTAGCCATTTTTCCAAAAATATTTGTCGATTGGGCAACCTCCTTCAATTAGACGCCGACTGAGCTGCACTGCGGAATCTCAACCCTTAGTAACCCTACTGCTATCCATAATTGCATAGAAGTTGTTTCGCAACCTGATCCAAGTTGCGCTTCCTGCATCATTAGTCATCAAGCCTCCCTCTGGTCTGTCGAAAATATGCACTGTACTGAGACCCCGGGCTGCACTATTCCCCAAAACTGTATAGACATGCTTAATTGCTCTCCAGACTGCCTGCTCTGCACTGTCTACAAAATTTTTGCAATCATGTATGTCATGCATTGACTCTGGAAATTGTGCAGTCATGACCTGCTATTCCCCAACTGGCTTTCTCTACACTGCCTCTTGAAATTTCATAGTCTTGACCAATAGTTCCCCACTACCCCACTCTGCACTATCCTTGGAAACTGCACAAATTTGCATGCCAGTCCACCAACAACTCTACCTTGCCTTGTTCCGGAAAACTACATAGTTTTGTCTTTCAGTCTCTCGAAAGCCCTATCCTGGCTTGCCCTTCAAAACGACGCAGATTTGGTCAACAGTCCTCAACATCTCTTCCTGGCCTTGCTCTGAAAAGATGCGTAGTTTTTCTTTTTGGTCTCCCAACTACCTTATCGGGCTCTCCCTCCAAAATATGCACAGTAATCTCTCTCAGTGTCTCGTCCTGCAGCTGCCAGTGGTGCCCCTCATTAAATTTTTCCTCCTAGTGACAACAACACAGTTTTTCCCTGCAATGCAAACCACACTTTGCAATCCTGCATCCCAGCCTGAGTTGTGCTCTGCATAGTCTCAGTACCTTGTCCTCCCTCCAGGTTACCCGGACCGATCATGGAAAACAATGCACATGGTAGACTAGGAGATTTATGGATTTGATGTTGTCTCGTCATGAGTGATTGCAAAAATGGGTACATGAATGGAACATGGAGCGGTGGCGAACGTGATGAAGAAGTAGCACATTCTAGAAGACTTGATTGTGATTGAACAAACACATGAAGCATACAAAGCAACAAGCAAAGGGGACATGTACACATGCACCATAAAGTGAACACCAAGACCATCACACTTCGTCATGCAGAGGTGAAGATATGATACACCGATAGCATACTAATCACTTAGCAGCATAGCATCTTGACACGAACACCACAGTTAGCATGTACATGTTAGCAATGTCATGTCGAGTTGTTTCATGAGTCATCTCGGCCACATCACTACTATGGGCCATACTTGTTGTAATCAATGTAATGTAACGTGGAAGTGAAAGAGCCCCATAGATGAAGTTGAAGAGTCATGTAAGTCGAAGAGCCATGAGGGAAGTTGAAGAGTCACAAGGGTCAATTCACCCTTGGCTATATATACCCCCTCATTGTACATGCAAAGGACTTTTCACCTTGGCTCCTCCCATGTAGCCTTGAGAATATGTAATCTTTTCTTTGAGGAGCGAGTAGTGGCTCCAACGCTCCGCTATTGGGGCTAGTGATGTATGGTGTAGGAATGTGTCTTGGAAATTTGCTTAATTCAGAAGATTTGCATAGTCCAGCACGTTTTCATGCATGTGTTGTATTCGTTTGTAAAGACTATTCTTTAAATGCTTGTAATGCATGTTTGATTAACTTGTACTATGATAGTTGAACTAATTCGATTATTCTAGTAAATATATTATTGAAGATGTGTTGTAATGGTTTCAATTGTTGTCTTGTCTGTGTGTACTAATCCACTGGACACTAGACAGATTCATTCTTGTAAACTTGTTATAACGACCGTCACACTCATGTGAACTACTCCGTTGGTTGTCAAATGTGCTATTCATTTACCTTAGTGTTTGTGACTGCCGCATCCGTGTGGACTACTCCATCGGAGGCTGCGCAGATCCTGTTGTGTTGTGTGTGTCTCTACATGAGTTGGGACTACTCTCTCTCGACCAAAGACTCACTTTCACCCTCCCCCTCTGCAGTGAAGGAACTTAGACACAAGTTACACTAAGCACTCACTAGGCACACGTACCTTGCTTTTTGAAGACCAAGTATATCACTCTCATGTGCTGACAAGCAATAACTAAGGCATATCTTTAAGATAATGGCAACCGGGCCATCATACCGGATGGGACTCCTACAACAAACTGTGTGAGGTATACTTGGGACTTCATACCGCGGAGATCCCCTGAATGTTGGCGGATCTAGCACCGTCAATAGATGGTGAGCCAATATGGTTTTGGGGCCATAACGCCTATGTGATACTAGGATAGAGAGCCTTTATGCACAAATATTGGCAAGCCTCACAATGTAAATTGTAATAATACTCATATATTAATAAAAATACATAATTGTTGCAGACCAAGTTAGACAAGAGAGTATGGAGCTAGGACTTGTGAGAGGGAAAGTGGGTTGAGGGATGAGGAAAGAGGCTTAAGCTAAGAAATATATATTATATTCTTAAAGTCCTAACTTATTATTATTATAATGAGATTTATCTTAAGTTCTTAACTATTGGGATGAATTCCCAAGTGTCGGGGGAAGTAATTCTTTATGTGCCACTTGTGGAAAACAAGGAATGCATTTATAAAGTTTAGGCTTAGTGAGAAAGCCACCATTCTCAATCATTATCTGCCATTGTGACTTGCCCACTCTTTGCTTTGGATGTTAAGGTGTGCGTTAAGGAGCCACTGTAACCATGTTACCTTATGAAACGATATGAATCCTAGGTAATGTACAATTCCCCATGGATTTCCAAGGGAAGGCTAATGTGAAAATTTCACCACTGAAATTGTATTGCAACAACTCGAATTAATTCTTCTAATTGTTAATTAATTTAACAATTTATCTTCTACGGAAAATACCAAATTAATCTCACTGCAACCTTCACAAATAAGTTTCAAAATAAAATAGCGCTAGAAAATGAGAAATGCTAGCACATACACATCAAAATTAACACAGATACTTTTTGACAAATGTCCCCAGAAAAACCCAACTTGGGAAAATCAGTGCAGCAACTGAGAGTTTTATATTATTATCCAACAATGAGAAATTATTTGTATAAGCTGGATGTTGAAAATTGGTAATCCTACAGAGAAAATACTGGCAAAAATCTAGTGAGGAATTTTCCTCACCCCATAAGAAAATTTGGGCTTTGACTATAACTCCAAGTGGGTCGTCCAAACTTCTTATCCATAGGTCTGCATCACCCTAGCACAGCCCCTTCTGCGCTCAACATGAATCAGTTGCTCCTAAAACCATCTAGTATGCTACTGACTCGGAAAACATCTCTCCTAGCCTATGGAACGTATTTCTAGCCTCTGGAACTGAAACTTGGCTTCTCCCCAGCATAATCGAATTGCCCTCTTGAGGCTTTTGTGTGGCCCATGCATCAACCTCACTGTGGTTCTTCTACCCCTCTACAATGTACTTCACTGAATTTGGAAAACTTCTTCCGACCCCACTATCTCGTCCCCTCTCTGCCTTGACTTCCCTACTAAGTTCGAACTCTTCCAGCATTGCTGGCTCTCTAGAAAATCGAACTCTCCAAGGAAATCGAAGTCTCTGTGGTTCTCACAAGTGTGTTCTCCATCTACCCATCGACTTCTTCTTATAATCCTCTGTTGGACCTCCAACAACCAAGACTAAAACTTAATCAAGGGCTTAGATTAATTCCCTATCGATTTGTGTGGCTTTTTAGATGATTCAAACCTTATCTCAATTTATTCTAATTAATTAATTCCTTTCCTAAGTTTAGACTTGGGAAATAGCTAAAAATAGGGTAATAATCTAATTGAGACACTTCTAGGTGGAATTTCCAGAAATAATTTTTGAGTTATGGAGAGCTCATGTACTTTAGCCTCACCACAAAGTTTCGAGACTAGAACACCACTGATGCTACAAAAAATAACACTCCCTCTTAGAGAGGAAGGTGTTCTCTCTAGTGCTGAACATACTACCACAACACCTTATTTCTGTACCACCCTCTGTCATGTTGTTGATGTCTGGCCACTGCCCACCAACCATGCACCACTCTAATGCTACATATGTGTTGTTGCTGAAATTGTTGTATTGCTACTAGCCATGCATCTGCACTGCAACTCCCTCTCATTTGTTGTTGCTGCAACTACAACTATTGCAACTCGGAAGCATCCAATATAATGAATGAACTGTGTTCAATATGATACATCTGTCTCTCGAGTCCTGATTGCTACTAGTTACTGCACGGTCCATTGAAGAATATGCATTGTTGTTGACTCTGCACTGTGCCAACATTGCACTATGCTCCTCAAAACTTGACTGCTACTAGCCTTCCATTGTCAGCCTAGAATCTAACTACATCAACTGACACTGATCCATCCTACGATTGAATATTATGGGTCCTTGTAGCAAGGTAATGATCCATGAGGTGGACTCCTCAATGGACCTTGCCCGAGTTTGCAACTCTCTAGGATTACAGCTCCAAATTGCCCCACCTCTCTCC
Organism: Pinus taeda; assembly: GCA_000404065.3. Taxonomy (NCBI): domain Eukaryota; kingdom Viridiplantae; phylum Streptophyta; class Pinopsida; order Pinales; family Pinaceae; genus Pinus; species Pinus taeda. The sequence goes on along the minus strand of APFE031431879.1, from coordinate 122,326 downwards.
TAAGGTATGGTTGCAAACATCACAAACTCTTCCTCTAGCTTGGAGGACAACTTATCGATCTCAACAAGCACTGCTTCCTGGTCTAACTTCTCTGCCTTATCCTTCTTCCTGAGAGGAGATTGAGTGTTGTAGTTGCGGAACTCATCACATATGAAGCACTTGACCTTTGACAAGTCCTTCTTATTATTATTATCCCCCTGTCCCTAACTGGGACCCTTAGATGCTAGGGCCACATTTTCTTCTTCCTTCTCACCCTTCACACCCTTGTTTCTATTGCTTCTGATGGTACTCTTTAATAGAGCCTGCCTCAACTCCTCCTACTGTAGATCAGACCACATCCTGTCCCATTTAGGCAAAGTGTCTATGCCCAAGATACTTTGGAAAAACACTTTCCAATCATTTGAAACATTATTCAGTTCCAACCATACAATCTCTATGGGTTGGAGTGCCTCCCCAATGGCTACAAGTTGATATTGGACTTCATGAATAGTGGTGAGGAAGTCATCTATGTTTTCACCCTTCTACATCCTTATGCTTCTCAGACTCTCCTAGAGAAACATCTTTCGTTGCTCGAAAGAACTCTAAAATAGCTCGAAAAGATGATCCCACATCTTCTTGGTCGTACCATTGTCTACCACATCTGAGACTAGATGGTCTTAGAATCCATCCAAAATCATCCTCTTTTCCTTTGTCATTTCCCTCTTGTACCCCTTGAGTTGATTAGTATCATAGTAATTAAAGGAAGGTGCATGAGAGGTTCTAACACACTGAGGGTGAGGTGAGTGCACCCCTTGGAAACCTGTAATAGTATGCAGCTTGGAAGGGAACACACGAGCGAAGATGAACCAAAACAAGGAAGGCAAGTTAGCGAGCAATCCAAAGTGATGGTTAAACCAAAAACACATTAAGAAAGATTCATACATACTTATACAGAATAGTCCATACATGCATGCGTAAGCAAACAAATACATATGTTATTTAGAGTAAACAAGATAGTTGGAATACAATACAACATATGCATGAAACATGTTGGCTCTATTATATTAACAAGTGTAAGTTCTAGTCATACAATACATCCATGTCCAACCACTAGTTCCGATTGCAGAACGTTACAGCCACAACTACCTGCTCCTCCAAAGAGATATACTACCTCTGTGTAGTGGAGAAGCTAAGGCGCATTAAAAAACTACCCAAGATTTCTCTAAGATACTCCAATCGAAGCTTAGCTGACCAAAAGCCTTTACAATGAGTTATGAGGGACTATTTATAGCAAAGGGTGGGGTGGCCCTTGACATTCCCCTTTGTGACAGTTCATCTACCCTCATGACTCTTCATCTACTCTAAGACTATTACATCCAACTGTCGACACTTGAACTTACATTTGATAAGATGTTACATTACAATGTACATGTACCCATGTGAGACAAAATGGCTTAAGCAAGCCATGCAAGACATCACTATGAATCGGACAACTATCGAAAAACCAACTCTTTGACATCCTCATGGTGGTTGACAGTAGCGAAATGATGCCAAGATCGATAGTTCGTGATGATTTCTGTGTACTCTAAGGTGGCATCTTTATGGAACCTGACTCTTGCCTCCATAGCATATGGGTACACTACTCGCGCTCCTCAGTCCAACTCGTCTGATATTATGTGCATCATTATCTTCAACGCAACAAGACTAACACCATACTTGTGCATGGTGTCTGCACTAATGGACAATTCTAGGCTGGTGGCTATGCACATTAACTCTTCAAAGTATGAGTCAAGCTCTAGTTGGACATGTTCCTTTGTCTTTGCCTAGGTGAGACTCCCAATAGATGGGATCGCATGCACTCACATAACAACATTTATACTCTTGAATACACGTGCATGGGAAGCTGGTAGACTAGTGATGAGATGCAGGAGCTCTTCATAGTTCTGGATCTGACTCTGATGCATGCCTTCAGCTCGACTGCTCTGGGCTTCATCATCTTAGGCAAGTGTATTTGATCGCCCATGTTTGCATGTAATTAACAGTAGCATGCACGTTCGACAAGATATGTGCTCTTCTAGCACATCACTGTTTCCATCCATTGAGATGGATGATTGCCTTATGCATGGTACCAGACTTGGAATACAATGCCCGCATGACTGTGTCAAGGGATAATACTTCATTCAGTATTTCCTTCTTCAATTCTGCTCGAGCGGATGCTATAACCAATTCTCCTCCCCACTTGGCCATATGTAGCTCCTTCGCCATTCAGTCGTTCTCAGCTATCAGAAAGAAAACACTCGAGCTAGTGGCTTCGACATATGCTCTGGTAGCATCGGTCAATGTTGTTGGATGTTTGTGCACGTCAAACACGATCACTTGTTTTTGAACTATGTAGGAGATCTGTGATCATCCGAAGTTGACACTTTGCGAGATTGCACAACTCTATGTTGAGACTCGTCGAATGAGATGTTGTGCATCTCTCATTCTAGATGATCTCAAATGATCTCATTGTCTCCTTGGTCGCTTAGGACTTTCTCGTCTTCTAGATGAGGTGAAGACGGTGGGTCTACCTCTTGATGTTGAGGCATGAGGTTTATGTCTTGCTCTAACTCCTGCCACTCCATATCCGTATCCATTTACTCAAGTGCTCACTCTATCTCCTCAGCAAAGTCCTGCTCCTACGATGGTTCACCCTGTTTTCCTGATGCCAGTTGTTCTGATGAGTCCACTACCTTTATGGGTGTTGTTTCATCTGTTTGTATGAGTTGCACCCCCTGCTATACCTATTCTTGTTGCACTTCCTTCTCTTTTCTGTGCAACTCTTCTTCCTTTCAGAGTTGTTCCTTCAACTCCTGCAACTCCTTCTCTATTTCCTCCATTCTCTATTTCTCTCTCTGCCTTTGCGTGTTTTGCTTATCGCGTTGTTTCCTCTTTGTCTCTTTGCCATAGTTACTTTCTCCATAAGTCAATCTACTTGGAACTTGCAACTTTTCTCTTCCTCCATGCGATCAACAATCTTCCTCTTTCCCTTGTTGCACACTGGTATGTTCACCTCTGCTGTTGCCGCTACTTTTGGTGCTCTCCAGGATGCTGGTTCGCTATCCATTCCATAACAAGGCTGACCGATTCATTGAGTCTAGAGGAGTTGTAACTGCGTATCTCGTATAACCCGATCTGCAATAGGAGAGTGGGCCAAGGTGCCTTCTTCTTCTGCTGCAGCCTAGCTGTCAATCCTACCGAGATGTGATATGATATTTCCTGCATGACAAGTTTGTCCAAGGAAAACCCTGGTAGAACATACATAGGCTTCTTCGTGTTGTACATCCGTATGAAGGTGTCAAATAGTGAGGCATATCAATCAGCTATGTCAATCAGTGCCTCCATTGCTACCTTCGACATATAGGGTGGATCTTGTTCGAATATCATCTTGTAAACCAAGGTGACAAAATGATCGGACAACTGTGTGATAAATCCTCTGAAGCTGCATTCAAAAAACATCTTACAATAAGTGTTCACAACAGTTTTTGTTAGTGTCCATGCCCACTTCAAGCCCGAGAACTCCTGTCGAGCACAAATTGCATCCAAGATGTAGTTGGACATGTAGATCTCTACTTTCATACCTTTGAGCGGTTGTTGAGCCCATTTTACCTGTTCCTTCAACCGATGAGCCAACATGTCGGACCAGTTGCATGCTTTTCCTTCTCTAGCCAGTTGGTCCAACGCGATCACCTAACTCTGTGGGAAGGTTTTCATGCTTTCTTGGCCGTACAGTTGACATGCAAAGATGACCAAGTATTGATACGCCTTCCACAATATCTTCTTTGTGTAGATCTGGTTAGATGTCATCTTGAATCTAGCCGACTCCTTTACCCAGTTCTTCAAAATGTCTCTGGAGTTGGCATTGTTGTTGGGTAAGTTGAAGGGTATCTCCATGATGATCACAGGCTCTGACATCTGATACATCTCATCATAATCCTATGCCCTGAAGGTAGCAATCTTCGTCCTGCTGACACTACTCAACGTCATCATCTCAGGATTAGTGTGTAAGATAATCCAACGTATCATGTCCACGCATGGGAGCACGAGATATTTGCATGCAATTGGGTATAAGTCAGTCTTGTGTATGTTCACATATACTTGGTTGTCTTTGAGGTCTTCCCCCCAAATGTGCCTACAAATGCATCATTGACCTCTTGCCATTTCAGCTTGATGTCCTTGTCTACAATCAACTTGGTATCTTCATAGATCAGTAGACTTGCAAACACTCGCTCAATTGCTGCTCCAGTTGCACTTCCGTCAATGTCCTTTGATCCTGCTCTCTTGGAGGCCGTTGATCCTAAACTGCTAAGAGGCAGACAAACACCTACTAGATCTGGAGACAAAGTGACATGCATGGCAAGAAATATGTCAGCGAAAACCAAAGCAAACTTGAGGAAAGACTGGCAACATACCTGGGGATTGACTAGCAAGGATTGTGCAATTTCTTCTGGGAGGTTGGCTAACTAGCTTCCAGAACTGTGCAAAAGGCAGAATGGGTTGTCTGGGGAGGCTAGTTGGCTGCTAGATTTTCACAATGCACAATACTGGCTGGACTGTTGGCTACTGGAATTGTGCAATGCGTAATTTTAGCTGGCAGTGGTTGCAGGACCAGTGACTGCATTGCACAATTTTCTGGGCCAATAGTCATTGTCCCTCAAAATTGTGCAATTCAATACTGGAGGACAACTCTTGGGCATAAATGTGCATTTCCTGAGAGGAAGGCAGAGCCTTCCCTCTTAAGATTGCATAATGTTGTCTTAGTGAGGCAGGGTTCGAGCCAAGGCTGCCTAGACTTGCCGACAGGAATCTAAAAACAAATGTGATAGTGAATGCATTGTGATACTAAGTGTAAGCAGGAGTAAACGATCATGCATGCAAATAATGAATGAAATATTTAGAAAATGGAACAACATGCATGTGGGTGAAGCGAGTCACCGAATCAACGACCATTTGGGCAAAACAGTTTCATGCATGCGACAACATTGAGATGCTAATGAAAACTAAAAAGGTGCTAGTACAATCTAGTATGCATGTAAACGACAGTAAGTGTTCACAGAAATCAAGCAAACATCACTCATACAATTAAAAACATAAAAGGAAACATAAATGCTACAAAAGACAAGTTAAGACCACTTACTCGTGAATATCTGAGTTGGATGTGCTATGGGATGTCATAGCTCCAAGATTGATGTGAAGAAATTAGCTCTGACACATCGAATGAATAATTTTGAAGCTCATGATGCACATTCTACAAATCTAGGAAAAAGCGACACTTGGAGGAAAGATTCTAAAATGATCTTTGCGTGTAACCTCTAGCTACTAAAAATAACTCCCTAAAATCTAGAGATGATTTTTGAGTGTTGCTTTTGCTATTTTGGGAAAAAGCGGCCCATCCATGCAACTCAAGTTTCCTTGGTCCTGGGTGGAACCAGTCAAATCAAATGCACATACAACAATCTGCTCAGTTGGGAGGAAAAATAAACATTTCTAGGAGGGAGCTGGGTTTGCTGCCTAGGAGATTTTCGCAATTTCTGGGTAGAGCAGCTGACTGCTGCCCAAGATTATGAAATTCCTGGGATGAGCAGCCCTGTTGGAAGGAATTGCGCTTTTTTTCTCAGTGAAGCTTGACTCATAGATTTATGCAATTTTGGAGCCCAACCAACTGCCAGGCAAAATTCCATAATTGCTGGGAGGAAGGTTGGTTTCCCTCCAGAATTGTGCAATTTATTGAGGAAGTTACTTAGCCTGCAGCTGGACCAAGTACGGAGAAACAACCTGTGAGGGGAATGCAACAAGCTCTCATGGATAGGCTGTCATTCTACAAGAAAATCACTGAAGCTTGTGTAATTGATGAAGCAAGACATGATGTTGTGGAATGTTGGTAGGGAGGCTCCAAAATGAAGCTAAGGGCAAAATTTTAGAGGGTGGTTCTAGCCACTACAACACTTGGTGACACACTGGTAGAGCTCCAGATCTTTGAATGGGCCTTGTTCATGAAAAGCAAGTCTAATACCTCTAGAAGTATTGTTCAGTTCTTAGTTCATCTTGGTTTCCACACTTGCTTGATTGTAAGATGTAGCATCTGCCAAGCTCTTGGTCAATTGACACACACTCTAAGCCAAGGCAACATGGTTGTTTCAATTGGGGTTGAGGGGTGTATTGGTGCACAATTAATATAGTCTTCAGAGTCTTAGTTTCATCTTTGGTGTTGCTTGCTCCCTGCAAGCCTAGATAGTTCCCCGATGGAGTCACACAGGAACACAAGCATCGCTCCGCTTCCAGCGAGCCTGTTCAGTGCCCCGGTGGAGTTACTTGCATCACCTCTCTGTGTAGGAAGCCTTTCTCTTCTTTCACCTTATTCATTTTCCTTTTCAAAAATTTCACTTTTCATTTTTTCATTTTTCATTTTCATAACTGTGCATAACACTTATTCATTTCAGAGGCGGAAGAGGGATCCCGACTTATTGAGAGTAGAAGAGGTTTTTCCTTCAAAGAAGTAGTTTATTATATACTTATGACGTGCTTGTTAAGGTTTTCCCCCTCACCTTACTCTACTTGACTGAGCTATCAAGGGTTAATCCAAAAACAATCGACTAGAGTGGGAGACACTAGTTAGTGTGCAAGCATTTTGTTTTCACCAAGGTTCACTTCGAATAGTACGTATTTTCCATCGACGTATCATGGACCAAAAGCAACATGTTCTTCATACAGACGCAGGATGATAGATAACCAAGTAGCGATAGTTGCTCAAGGCCTCTTGTAGTTTTACCCATCTTGTTTAAAGAGTCATGCATGGTTTCATGCGAAAGTAACCTACGAACAAAACAATCAAACAAACAACAAAGCAAAGCAGAAGCAGAAGCAAATGTGAAAGCAAAGTGAGTAAGCAAACAAAAAAGCAAACAAATAAACATGCAAGGTGAGAAATCAAACAAATTGAAAGAAAACACTACTCCTACTCCTAAACTAACGGTGCATGGGCCTGATCACGTGAAGTGATATGTCCAATGCAGCCACCAGTGCATTGGTTGACCCATGTTGTTGAAGGCTTGGTCTGCGAGCAAACCGGTTGTGTGAACCAGCAAACAAGAAAGATATAACAATGAAGACAAACACACTTCATGTTTCAAAGTGTCCACAGGACATAAGTGAGTGAAAGTACATGACATGTGGTATGTGGACTTATCACAGTGTTGTGTGACACTGCGTGCAGCTTTGAAGCATACACATACTATTGACTATGACATGCAAGCAAACGAAAGAAACAAAGAGAACTTGCATCGTTCACGTGTGCTTGCAATGTAAAATTCCTCCAATGCATGAGCGATAGGATCGTGCAGTTGTAGTGGAGGAAGCATGATTTGTGTGTGAGATGGACATTCAATACATACAGATGAGTGATGAGGAGCCTCAAGTGATTGAACAATTTGTTGATTGGAAATGAAACCAACCTCACGACAGTGAGGGCCTGACATAACCATTAGCTCAGGGTGAAGTTCCATGACAGTCTGGGGGGTTTCGACTTCGTTGTCAGATAGATCATCATAGACAGGTTGCTTCAAAATATCAACTACGATAGAATCATGATCGTGATCAAATATGGGAGTAAATGGATCATAACAACCATGATTAGAAAAATCGATGATTTCATCGACATCCTTAAGATTTGATAAATCAGATGGAAGGGTAGATGAGAAGCGAACAAATTCATCCTCTATGTTTATGGAAAAGGCAGATGAAACATCAAGTGGATTTTCAATGAATAACTTATCCTCTTCATTGTTGAATGATGGGTGTACATCCGCTGTGTCCTGCTAGTGATCAACAATGGGTGCATTTGTAGATGAAGATACACATGCGAAATCATGGATAGCAGGTTCACCAAAGATGCCAAGAAAAAATGGACAAGGCTCGGATGGAAGGGAGTCATCCTTCACCAAGTGTTAATGCTCAAGCTCCCAGTCATGCTCTTCATGAATGACAACACATGTTGGTTGTGCAACACCAAATCCGTCGATGGCTTGAATCTTGTTCACAACAGGTGTAGAGTCCGGAATGGAAGAACACAAGACAATATCATTTGAAGGATTAGCTGAGTACGAAGACGGAGGTTGTGGTACAAAATGCATATGAAAACTTGATGGACTCACAACCAAATCTGCGTGAAAATTAGGAGGAATGATGTTGGGAGGATGTAACGACTGAACATATGTGTGAGCATGATCTATTGCATCACTCTGCAGTGGTGGAACTGTTTGATGAGGGGAGGGTGGATAGTGACTTGTGACAGTGACCATCTCCATCTGTGATTGTGCAGCGCCATCATTAAAGAATGTTGAGCGAGGCTTGAGTTCAAACTTATTCTTGGGATGGGAAGATTTCTTAAGATAGTACTCGAGTCGGTCCCAAAGATAGAAAAATTTCATCTGGCTCTTTGGAGATTGAAACTGCAAATCACGGAAGCACTAACAAAAATCCATGGGTGATTCATGTGGAGCCTTCCATTGTTGTAACAGTTTTTGGTGAAGATGTTCTGGATCAAAATGATAGAAAGTGTCTTCAATGAGATCACAAAAGTGCTCAAGTGAGTGCACACTGTCAACCAGTAGGCTGCACAACGACCGATATGGAGATTTGCGAAGTGTGTATGCAAGTAGAAGACTGGCCTGTTCGTCAGAACATCCATATTCCTCATGAAGCATGGAAAGGAATTCATGTAAGAACTCAGGCCAGGCCACTTCGCCTTCACTATCATATGTGTATGTGGACAAGAGATTGAAAAAATCCCTCGTGATGGTAACAAATTCGACATGTGAAAAACATCATGGAGGGAGGAGAGTGCAAGACTCCATGATAGATATGAAAAGGTTCAAAACATGATGAGAGGACACAACTTGTCATCTAGATCCCTTCTAGCACCAGAAGTGTTGACGGTGTTGGACCCACCAATATGTCAAGGGATCTCCCTGGTAAGAAGTCCCAATTAGACCTCAAACCGTTTGGTGTAAGAGTACCAGCAGTGGGTTGTACGGTAATGCCTTGACCGCGAATTCACATAGAGGAAAGTAAGATGTCCCTATTGGGAGTAAGGGTGTGACAGCTACAGTAAGTCAAGGAAGGTGCATGAGAGGTTCTAACACACTAAGGGTGAGATGAGTGCCCCCCTTGGAAACTTGTAATAGTATGCGACTTGGAAGGGAACACACGAGCGAAAATGCATCACAACATGGAAGGCAAGTTAGCGAGAAATCCAATGTGATGGTTAAACCAACAATACATTTCAAAAATATTCATATATACTTATACAGAATAGTCCATACATGCATGCATAAGCAAACAAATACATATGTTATTTAGAGTAAACAAGATAGCTAGAATACAATACGACATATGCATGAAACATGTTGGCTCTGTTATATTAATGAGTGTAAGTTGTAGTCATACAATACATCTATGTCCAACCACTAGTTCCGATAGCAGAACATTACAACCACAACCGCCTGCTCCTCCAAAGAGATATACTAGCTCTGCACAGTGAAGAAGCCAAGGCGTGTTACAATACAATCCAAGATTTCTCTAAGATACTCCTATTGAAGCTTGGATAACCAAAATTCTTTACAATGAGTTATGAGGGACTATTTATAGCAAAGGGCGGGGTGGCCCTTGACATTCCCCTTTGTGACAGTTCATCTACCATCATCTTCATCTACTCTATGACTATTACATCCAACTATTGACACTTGAACTTACATTTAACAAGACGTTACATTATAATGCACATGTACCCATGTGAGACAAAATGGCTTGAGAAATCCATGTAAGGCATCACTATGACTTAGACAACTGTTGGAAAACCAACTCTTTGACATCCTCATGGTGGTCGACAGTAGCAAACTGATGCTAAGATCGGTAATTCATGATGGTGTTTATGTACTCTAAGGTGACATATTTCTGGAACCTGACTCTTGGATCCATAACATCCAGGTACACTAATTGGGCTCATATGTCCAACTTGTTTGATATTATGCGCATCATTGTCTTTAGCGCGGTGGACCAGCAACATACATGTGCATGGTGTTTGCGTTGATGAACAAGTCTGGGCTAGTGGCTATGCACGTCAACTCGTCAAAGTATTAGTCAAGCTCTAGTCGGACATATGCCTTTGTCTTCACGTGGGTGAGAGTCCCAATAGATGGGATTGCATTCACACACACAACAACATCCATACTCTTGAATACACATGCATGGGAAGTCGGTAGACTAGTGATGAGTTGCGTGATCTCTTCATAGTTCTGGAGCTGACTCCGAATGCGTGCCTTCAACTCAAATACTCTGGGCTTCATCATCTTAGGCAAGTGAAGCGAGGCTCCCTTGTATCTCATCGTCCATGTTTTCATGTAATCAACAACAACATGCATGTTCGACAAGATACATGCTCTTCTAGCACATCGTTGCTGCCATCCATTGAGATGGATGACTACCTTATGCACGGTACCAAATTTGGAATACAACGGCTGCATGACTGTGTCAAGGGACAATACCTCATCTAGTATTGCCTTCTTTAATTCTTCTCAGGAGGATGAAGTAACCAATTCTCCTCCCTGCTTGGCCGTCTATAGCTCCTTTGCCATTCGCTCATTCTTAGCTATCAGAAATCGAACACTTGAGCTAGTTGCTTCGATATATGCTCTGGTAGCATCGACCAATGCTACTAGATGTTTGCACATGTCAGACAGGATCACTTGTTCCTCGAACTGTGCAGGAGATCTGTGATCATCCAGAGTTGATACTCTGCGAGATTGCACAAATCTATGTTGAGACTCGTCGAATGAGATGTTGTGCATCTCTCATTCCAGGTGATCTCAAACGATCTCAGTGTCTCCTTATCTTGTGATGGTTCACCCTATTTGCCTGACGCCAACTCTTCTGATGAGTCCACTACCTTTACAGGTGTTGTTTCATCTGTCTGCATGAGTTGTACCCCCTGTTGTACCTGTTCTTGCTGCACTTCCTTTTCTTGTTTGCACAACTCTTGTTCCTTTCGGAGTTGTTCCTTCAACTCCCACAAGTCCTTCTTTGTTTCCTCCATTCTTTGTTTCTCTCTCTGCATTTGCGTGTTTCACTTATCACGTTGTTTCCTCTTTGTTTCTTTACCATAGCTTCTTTCTCCACAAATGGATTTGCTTGGAACTTGTAGCTTTTCTCTTCCTCCATGTGATCAACAATCTTCCTCTTTCCCTTTTCACACATTGGTATGCTCACCTCTGCTGCTGCCGCTACTTCTAGTGCTCTCTGGGATGCTGCTTCACGTTGCTTCGCTATCCATTCCACAGCGAGGCCAACTAGTTCATTGAGTCTGGAGGAGTTGTAACAATAACTCCATGGGTCCTCCTCTGCCCAAAGAGATGCCTCGTCAATTCGGTTGAATTGTACTCTCGTGCAATGATCTTTCACAAGACAATGTAGGTCATATAGATTGTAACTTTAAAGGTAAAATGGATACTTCTTCATCTACTCTGCTTCGACATCCATGTGCTTGAAAATCCGTATCTCATATATCCCGATCCATAATGGAAGAGAGGGCCAAGGTGCCTTCTTCTTTCGGTGTAGTTTAGCTGTCAACCCTGTTGAGATGTGATATGATACTTCCTGCATGACAAGTTTGTCCACTGGAAACTTCGGTAGAACATGTAGAGGCTTCTCCTCGATGTACATCTGTATGAAGGTGCCAGACGGTGAGGCATACCAATCAGCTATGTCAATCAGTGCCTCCATTGTTACCTTCGACATGAAGGGTGGATCCTATTCGAATATCATCTTGTAAACCAGTGTGACAAAATTATCAGACAACTGTGTGATAACTCCTCTAAAGATGCATTCAGACAACATCTTACAATAAGTGTTCATAGCAGTCTTCGCCAGTGTCCATGCCCACTTCAAGCCTGAGAACTCCTGATGGGGATAAAGTACATCCAAGATGTAGGCAGACATGTAGATATTTGCTTGCATACCTTTGGGTAGTTGTCAAGCCCTTGTTACCTGTTCCTTCAACTGATGAGCCAACTTGCTAGACCAGTTGCATGCTTTGCCTTCTCTAGCCATTTGGTCCAACGTGATCACCCAACTTTGTGGGAAGGTTTCCATGCTTTCTTGGCCATATAGGTGGCATGAAAATATGACCAAGTATTGATATGCCTTCCGTAGTATCTTCATCTTGTAGTTCTGGCTAGGTGTCATCCTAAATCTAGCCAACTCCTTTACCCACTTCTTCAAAATGTCTCTGGAGTTGGCATTGTTGCTGGGTAAGTTGAAGGTTGCCTCCATGATGTCACTGGCTTTGACATCTGATACATCTCATCACAAACCTATGCCTTGAAGGTAGCAATCTTTGTCTTGATGACACTACTCAATGTCATCATCTCAAGATCAGTGTGCAAGATGATCCAATGTATCATGTCCGCGCATGGGAGCACGGGATACCTGCATGTAATCTAGTACAAGATGGACTTGTGGATGTTCACATATACTTGGAGGTCTTCGAGGTCTTCCCCAAATGTGCCCAAATGCATCATTTACCTCTTGTCATTTCAGCTTGATGTCCTTGTATAGAATCAAATTGGTATCTTCATTGATCAGTAGAATTTCAGACACTCGCTCAACTATTGCTCCAGTTGCACTTATGTCAGTGTCCTTTTATCCAACTCTCTTGGAGGCCATTGATCCTGAACTACTTAGAGGTGGATGAACCCTTGCTAGATTTGGAGACAAAGAGACATGCATGGAAAGAAATATGTCAGCAAAAACCAAAGAAAACACTAGGAAAGACATGCAACATACCTGGGGATTGACTGGAAAGGATTATGCAATTTCTTCTGGGAGGCTGGTTGACTAGCTGCCAGAATTGTGCAAAAGGCAGCCTAGGCTATTTGGGGAGGTTGGCTGGTTGCTGGATTTGCATAATGTGTAATCCAGGTTGGCCTGCTGGCTGGTGGCATTGCACAATGCACAATTTCAGCTGGCAGTGGTTGCTGGACCAGTGACTGCATTGCACAATTTTCTAGGCTAGCAGTCACTATCCCTCAGAATTGCGCAATGAAATTTTGGAGGATAGCTGTTGGGAAGGAATGTGCATTTCATGAGAGGAAGATAGAGCCTTCCCTCTCAGGATGTGCAATGTTGTCTTGGTGAGGCAGGGTCTGGGCCAAGGCTCCCCAGACCCGCCGACGAGAAACTAAAAACAAATGTGATAGTGAATGCATGGCGATATTGAGTGTAAGCAGGAGTAAATGATCATGTATGCATGTGGGTGAAGCGAGTCACTGAACAACGACTGTTCATGCAAAATAGTTTCATGCATGCGACAACAGTGAGACGCTAACAGAAACTGAAATGGTGCTAGTACAAGCTAGTATGCATGTAAATGACAACAAGCGTTCACATAAATCAAGCAAACAACACTCATACAAGTGAAAACACAAAAAAGTGACAGAAATGCTACAAAAGACAAGTTAAGACCACTTACCCATGAGTAATTGAGCTAGATGTGTCGAAGACCCTTGGATGTGATGTGGGATGTCAGAGCTCCAAGATTGATGTGAATAAATGAGCTCTAATGCGTCAAATTAATAAGTTTGAAGCTCATGACGCATATTCCACAAATCTAGGAAAAAGCGACACTTGGAGGAAAGATTCTAAAACGATATTTGCGTGTAACCTCGAGCTGCTAAAATAGATCCCTAAAATCTAGGGATGCTTTTTGCATGTTGCATTTGCTATTCCTAGAAGAAGCAACCCATGCATGCAAGACAAGTTTCCTTTGTCCCAGGTGGAACCAGTCAACTCAACTACACATGCAACAGTCTGCTTAGCTAGGAGGAAAAAAGTGCATTTCTGGGAGGTAGCTGGACTGGATGCCCAATAGATTTGCATAATTTCTTGGAAATGCAGCTGACTGCTACCTAGGATTGCACAATTCCTAGGCTGAGCAGCCCTGCTGGGAGGAATTGCACAATTTTCTCAATGAAGCTTGACTGGTAGATTTGCGAAATTCTGGAGCCCAGTAGGTTGCCAGACAAAATTGCGCAATTTTTGGAGGGAAGGCTGGTTGCCTTCCAGAATTGTGCAATTTCTTGAGGGATATGCTCAGCTTACAGCTAAACCAAGTCCAGAGAAACAACTTATGAGCGGAATGCAACAAGCTCTCATGGACAGGTTGTCATTCTGCAAGAAAATCACTAAAGCTTGTGTACTTGACGAAGTAGGACACACTATTGTGAAAGGTTGGTAGGGAGGCTCCAAAATGAAGCTAAGGAGAAATTTTGGAGGGTGGTTGTAGCCGTTACAACAAGTTATTACAACCATAGAGCTTTGAGACTTCTACTTGGTCTGTGTTGGAGCCCTGGGAGGGAAGTGGTGCAAAGAAAGTGTATACTTCCTTGGGTTGTGCAAGCTAATGTGGAATGAGAGGTTGTAGATTGGAATTATTGCTAGAGTTTGGAACCTTGGCCTAGCCATGGCTTGTGCTAATTGTGATACCTAGTTTGTTTAAGTAGGCTTTTTCTTCGTGGATTCATAGCCCCAACTTGATAGTGACCTGCTATTGAGAGAGCTAGACTAATAGTGTTTATGGCTAGGTGAAAGGTTTGAGGCATTCAACTAGTTGGTGCTTTTATTTAAGATAAGTATTATGTGTTAAATGCATCTATATGATGCCAATATTATATGTCTTGCATGCTTAATTACATTGTGTTGTGCATGTTATTATTTGGTATGGATATGTTGTTATACTTGGGACTGCATATTTGTTAAGGCTACACATGTGTAACATTTGTAGGGTATATTGCTACAAATTTGGTACCATTGTAATTAAAATGTTATAGTTGGTATCAAAGCTCTATTGGGCATAATTAATTATGGTATCAAAGTATGACAAAGCCAAGTTAAAAGAATATTAAAATTTTAGTATGCATAGAGGTTGAATTGTATTGACATATGCCTAAAAGTGGGTCTAGGGTGTGTTACAATGTGGTATTGAAGAAATAGGTTCAACACTGGGTTTGAATGGGCCAAATTTAAAAATGATGACAAAAAAATTTGTAGAGGATGTTTGTCAATTATTTGAAAAAAAAATCATTTGAGAAATTGGGGGAAATTCTTGGAAATTTTAAGAAAATCGAGACCCAGGGGTTAAAAAACTCCCAATTTATCCTTTGTCTGACTTATTTCAAGGTTCACATTAGTTTAATAAAATAATTGCAAAACATTCATGGTGAAATTGCATAAACCGCTTATTTATTAAGTGAATTTATGTGGAATTCATTTTCAAAATCATTGTTTGGACAACAAATCACTGGTAAATGGTGGAGATCATAATGAAATTTGGTCCCCAAAGGTTAAATTGATAATTAGAATGTTGATTTGGTTAAAATGTTAAGTTGTAGACCCAACCATGAAGGAATTTGGGGGAAATCCCCAATTTTCTAAGCAATTCATGTAGAATTATGCTTAAAAGTGGTTGCAGAGTTGGGTAATGAAACAATTGGATAAACATGGGGTGAAAATTGGCCATGGAAAGCCAAGTTATATAATCTCATGATGGATATGAAGGTAAAATTTGAAATTTACTTTTTGAAGATTTGGGATTTTTCATAGTTTTTAGAAGAATGGGATTTTTTGTATAGGATGATGTGGAGGCCATGTGGAATCCATGTGTTAGGTGATGTGTATTATTATGGTTGAAAATGGAAAGGGGTGAGAGGACATGTGGTAAGGGCCATGAAGGCCAAGCTGAAAACCAGAGTGCATGATAGTAAGTCCAAGGGGTGACATTATAACAATATCTAAAATGTGGTATCTAAACCTCAATGAGGAAGTGGTTTTTGAAAAAAAAAAACCCTAACATCAATCATAAGCTACTATGTGCTGCATGGCAATAAATTGGAATTAAGATTAAGCTCCTTGCAATTTTAACTCCCATTGTTGATATGGGCCATCAATCTATACTTGATCTGTCATTCCATCACACATGCAAAAAATTCATGTTCCTTGAGGAAAAGGGCGTTGGATGGGACTCACCCAATACCGCAACCTATGGGAAAACTTTGAGTGGATGGGTGATAGTGAAGGTGGAACCCCTATCCCATCCATGCTTAGAAAGGTGCTAGGTGGGCATCTAAGTATTGATGGGCCTAGAAAAAAAAAAATAAAGGAAATAAAGAGAAAGGTGTGTGTGTGTCAGAGAGAGAAAGAGAGAGAGGTGGAGGAGATGTTGTGTTAGGGCTAGGATTGTCAAAGTGATGACATGGGACCACCTTAAGGTGCCAACTAGACCCAAGGTGCCATATTAGTAGAATGACACATGGGCATAAGCTACCATATGTTCGAAAAAATGGGTCTAGAGCCAAATTTTTATTTTGGCCATAACACAAACATAATAAATTATATTGATTTGAAATTATATGGGCATGCCCACCATGCTAGGGCCTATAGAAGTACCAATGAAGGCCATTGGTCAATTAAGTACATATTTTCTAAAAATTGCAAATTATGTGTTTTCAAAGAGCAAGGTCGTACTTAGTGGTAGGAGCCTTGTTATTGATGATATTTTTACAAGGTGTTAGTAAATAAGACATGAAAATACCTAGTGAAGGAATTGTCTAGATTGAGGAATTTGGAGTGGAGATGCCAAAATAGGGAAAATCCACTATTATAGACCACTTTTTGATGTTTTTAGGATTTTTTTAAGAGGAAAAGTGACCCCAAATAGAAAAATGGAAATCTTGTTTACTATTTTATCTACTCATCAAGTTAAATAACAATCCTTTAATGAATTTTTTCTAGAACTACACAATTTGGGAGATAGCCAGTTTGGCTAAAAACTCCGAGTCTAGAAAAAGTGTAAAAATTGCAAAGTTGTCATTTCCATATTGTTGTAGGTTTTGATTGGAGCATCATCCTGAAAACCTAAGAAATGTTATGAAATCTCCATCATCATCATTATTAATATCTACCACACAAGTTTTTCTTATTCTTTCCATATTGTGCTCCATAGGTAACAAAAGTTGGTGTTTAAGCCCAATTGCTCTCGAGAAAAAAAGGGGTAAAATTAACAAAATACAACAATCCATAACTTTCTACTCATAACTAGGATGTGAGAAAGGGATTAGTCTTTTTGAGGCTAGTGGAAATTAGAAACTGTCTATTTATCCAAAAACTAGTTTCGAATAATAAGATTTTCTACAAGATAAAAAGAAGGAAATTAGTGATTTGAAAGAGCATAAATTGTGCATAATTTTTAGAAAATTGAAAAGTTATGATATATTTGATATTGACTAAAGATAACAACATTTGTTGCATGCAAATTTGAAAAATTAAGAGATAAGCATAAAAAAACATGTTTGGAATGAGCATCAAAGACATGGAAGATGCACACAGATCCTATAATCACGAGGAAGTTAGATAGTTGAATATCCACTTATGTAATGTAGAGATATAATCAAATAGGCATAGAGATGGAAAAGTAGAAACGGATAAATTTAGTGGAGACATTGAAGAGATTGAGGTTGGAAGTGCAAAGCTATAGGAATAATAATGACATATTGATAAGATCACAAGAAGAGGAAAAGCAAATGAACACTTGGTTGCTACATAGTTTAACAAATTGTAGAGGAAAATTAATAAGGACTTATATACAAGGCAAGAAACAAAGCTTAAACCTCA
Organism: Pinus taeda; assembly: GCA_000404065.3. Taxonomy (NCBI): domain Eukaryota; kingdom Viridiplantae; phylum Streptophyta; class Pinopsida; order Pinales; family Pinaceae; genus Pinus; species Pinus taeda. Next base: position 104,590 of record APFE031431879.1, on the reverse strand, counting down.
TGATATGATACTAGGAACTCTTGAAGTGCTAGTAGAGATAAATACCATTCACCAAGGCATTCATCTAGATCAAGGGCACGTGCATTTTTAGAATATGAAAGTAGCCCAAGTTCCCCCCCTACCATACATTAGTGGAGGAGGTCTACAATAGATGATATACAAGGAGAGATTAGAAATACTAAGCCTCCTAAATTTGATGGAGATCCTGAGAAATGTGATTATGTCAAGGCTTGTTTGTAAGGGATGAGGAAATATTTTCAACAATTACTCATCAAATTTAGAGGCTATATTGCAATATATCATCCTTAAGAATGAGCTTCAATGTGGTGGGACCAACTCAAGGAAGTTAAACACGTTGATGAGGAAATAAAGTCATGGGGACAGTTCAAAAGGTATTTTCAATGGAAAAGGTTGTCATTGTATTATTACTGTAAGAAGATGCAAGAGTTATTTGAACTCAAGCTTGGAAGCATGACAATGGATAGTATGAGGGAAAGTTTCTTAAGTTTTTTAGGTATGTTGGGATTTGTTAAAGATGAAAAGGTTCAAATCCAAAGGTTTCTAAGGGGGATACCTTCATTTGACAATGATAAATTCATTTTGATGAATCTAAGACTCTAGGAGAAGTTATACAGAAATAAAAACATTCTTATGAGTAGAACAAAGGCAAGCCAACATTTATCAGAAATAGTTCTCAAGTATGACCAACACAAAATGAGCCCAAGATGATAGAGTCCTTTGGGAAAGGGCCAAGAAAGTAATCCCCATCAAGTGTTGGGGATGTGAGGGAGATCACATCTACATGGATTCCCTCACAAAGGAGGAAGTGTGATGATTGTTCATGAATCACAACTTCTAAGAGGTTGATACAATTGAAGACATTAGTAGAAGTATGCCAAGGACTTGTGCAACCTTGGATAACAAGCAAGAAAGCCATCAATATTATATTATTGAAGTAAAAAGTAAGATAAATAACCAACTTAGCTATTTTAATAGATTCTAGAGCTAGCCACAGTTACGTAGATCCTAGTCTTGTTCGGAGATGTCACCTCAAAAGAAGGAAGCATGGGAAAATTTTGTTGGTTCAATTAGCTACTTGAGACAAAAGAAGGATCAATGAGTTGGTTAAGGGATTTCTGATGGACATGAATGTAGTTAGCATAAAGGAATATTTGAACAATATACCTTTAGGTTCATATGGTTACTTGATTGGTATGGATTGGTTGGAAAAGAATCATCTTGTCCTATATTGTTATAACAAGCCATTCACTTGTCTTGACAAGGAAGGGCAATAAAGGAAAATTCAAGGGATTCCAAGGCCCATATCCATTAGAGAAATTTAATCCGTGTAATTGAAAATGAGTTTCAAAATGGTGGCAAATTCATGCATCTCATATGGAATATGAAAAAAAGGATAAAGTGACAAATATTGAAGACCATCCAATATTAAAATTTTATGAAGATGTGTTTGGGGAGATACTAGGATAACCATCAAAGAGGTGCATTGACTTTTGTATTGATTTGGTGCCTAGAGTTGCTCCAGTGTCTAAAGCTCCGTATAGAATGAGCACATCAAAATTAAAGGAACTCTAAATGTAGCTTGAAGAATTTTTGAAAAAGGAGTACATAGTGTGTCACCTTAGGTCCCCCATTGCTCGAAAAAATATGGAACATTAAGGTTATGTATTGAGTTTAGGTAGTTGGTTAAGGTGACAATTAAGAACAAGTATCCTTTTATAAGGATGGATGATCTTTTTGCTCAACTAAAAGGAGCGAAGATCTTCTTTGAAATTGACATGAGGTTAGGTTACAATTAGGTGAGAATTAAGTAAGAAGATATCAACAAGACAATAGAACAAGACATGGCCATTATGAGTTTGTAGTCGTGCCATTTGGGTTATGAAATGCATTAGTTGTCATTATGTGTTTAATTAATAGTATTTTCAATAGTTACTTGAATAAGTTTATCATTGCCTTCTTGGATGGAAAAATCTATTCTAAGTTAGAAGAAGAACATGAACAACACTTGAAAATGGTACTATAGGTGTTAAGGGAGTAGTAGTTGCATGTCAAGCTAAGAAAATGTTCATTTTATCGAAGAAATGTCCTCTATTTGGGCCACATCATTTCAAAGGAAGGCATGGTAGTGGACCCAAAAACGATTGAGGTAATTAGAGAATGTCTAACACCAAGGAATGTTATAGTGGTCAGATCATTCATGGGAATTGTTGGTTAGTACATAAGATTCATTGAAGTATTTTCAAAGATTGCACACCTAGTCACGTATTTGAAAAATAAGGGTGTGAGTTGATGGCCATAATACATGCCACAGAAACGTGAAGGAATTATTTAATGGAAAAGAAATTTAAGTTGAGGATAAACCTTAATGTGCTAAAATATTTTCTTAGACAACAAACATTGAATGTTAGAAAATTAGATGATTGAAATTCATGAGTGAATATGGTTATGATATAAAGCATACAAAGGGGAAGGAAAATAAATTCATTGATGCACTCAATAGGAAAGAGCATGAAATACATGCTACAAACATAAGCATGCATAAATTTGATTTAAAGGACAATTTTTTGATGGCTGCAAATTCAAATCAACATTATGTGCAAATAAAAGAGAGCATGCAACAAGGTAATGCTACAACCAAGATATAATGACCATGAGATGAAAGAGGATGGAATCCCCATGTACACTACCAAAATCTCAAGAGCTAGAAAATTTAGTGTTGAGTGTGTTGATGTTTGTAGCATTGGACATGATATTCTACACAAGTCTAGTATTAGACATGTGGAATTCACCCAAAATATCAAGTGTTAATGTCAGGAAATGGGGGTGAGTATATCTCTTATGGTTTCAAGGATTTCTGCAACAAGGCAGGAATTAAGAGAGATTTGATGGTATCATACAAGCCATAGTAGAGTGGGGTTGTGGAGAGGAAAAAATTGTCCATCATAGGGGCTGTTAAGGCCATGATTCATGACTAGGATATGCCCATGTTTTTTTGGATAGAGGCATGTAATACAACCCTCGCAAGATCTTGGAGGACAAGACACTAGAGGAAGCATTCATTGATGTGAACCCAGAGATGAGCCACTTACATATCTTTGGTTATTTAGTGTATATACATGCACTTGAAGAGAAGATAACTAAGATGGATCCCTCCAACATAAATTACATGCTTGTGGGATACAACATGACTTTGGAGGCTTACAATATTTTCATTCCAACGCAAAATAGTTTGTTGAACCAGGATGTGAATTTCAAGGAGGACAAGGGGCAAGAATATTTAAAGGTTGAGTCTATATCAATAACTTCTATTTTAGGAACTAAACATTTAGATGAGGAGGAGGAGAGATCAACCCAGTTAAATTGTAGCAAGAAAAGGCTTCATTTGACTGGTGCCTTAGTCAAATGAAGAAATTTGAATTTCCACATTAACATGATGACTTGAGTTGCAGTTAGTGGGACTGACATGTTCTTGTCTCTCAGTTAAATCAAGCAATTTAAATTTGTGAGCAAGAAGCCGAGTTGTGCATGAGTTGATTGCTAAGATCTAGCAATCTTGTTGATTTATTGTTAGTTAAACTCAATTATCCGAGCTCTAGTATAAAATAGAGACAATAGGAGTTCAATTGAGTAGTTATAACTTTAGTTAACTCACCGATATCTCAGTTAACTAGTAAATTTACTAAAAATAGGTCTAGTTATGCATGGAATTTGAATTTCCTAGTTGAGTGGAGGAAAAGGCATAAGTATACTTATTATTGTATACTATTGAGTGTACATGGTGGCTATTTAAAAGATGAGCTAATTTCCTTAGAATTGTGCATGGAACTAAGAGCGAGTGCAAGATTACGAGTGTAGTAACGATCGAGTGCAGGAATGCGACAAGTGCAGGAATGTGATTGCAGGATCATGAGTGCAAGATCATGAATGCAAGAATGTGAGTGCAGGATTGTGAGTGCGGGATTGCAAGTGCAGGAATGCAAGTGTAGGTAGAGTGAGTTTAGGCTCAGTATTTTCTAGAGCATAATCAGGAGAAGACCAATATTCAGTGCAAATTGAGCTTTAAGGGTTAAAGTATTCATCATCATATATATATATATTATATATAATATATATATATATAATATGTATACACACACACACACACACACACATATATGTGTGTGTGTGTGTGTGTTTATATGTGTATGTATACACACACACACACACACACACACACACACACACACACACACATATATATTCTCATTTGATATAATACAAACAGAGGAGGGGTTTTTCCCCAGTTGGGTTCCCGAGTAAAAAAATTGTGTTCATTGTGATTAAATGATTCCATGTGTTTCTATTGTATGATCTCCTTTCTACAAATTGAGTATAAGAAATTCGTGTCTATTGATCTTAGTCTGATTCCATTAGTAGTTGTGAATTTCAAGTTATTTCTACATGATATTTATACATGGTATCAGATCCTTTGAAAATTGCATAGAAACCAAGTTCCTGATCAACTCTCAGAGAAATTTCGAATTGCAAATTTTTGGTGTAGGAATTTCTTCAGGGCAGGAATAATATCTTCTAGCCAAAACCAATTCGAGTTGGATTTCACCCTCATTTCTTGCTTGGAAAGCACAATAAGAGGGAGTGAGTGGTACCTAGACTCTAGTGCTTCATTTCATATGATAGGAAATAAGGAGTTCTTCAGTAGCTTCGAGGAGAAGGACCTACAATTACACATAGAGCTTGGAGATGATGGAAGGTATAGTAACAAAGGGATTGACAATATCACCTTTAAGAGGGAGACAAACTCCCATCTTCACCTAAAGGATGTAATGTATATGCCTGGTCTGAAGAAAAATCTAGTTTATGTAGTTGTACTTGAAGACCATGGATATGATGTGTTGTTCACTATGGGTAAATATTATGTGAATCATGTTGCTATTGGACAATTAAAACAAATTCGTATTCGAGTTAAAAATGTCTAAAAGTTAGAGGTAGATTTTTCCATGCATGTAGTTATACCTCCAGGAGTGAAGTGGGGTGATGTACAGACTTAATCCCAGAGTTGCAAATATTTGTGTAGGGTCCATAGGATAGCAGCAATAGTTGTAGTATGCTCTTCTCATGGATCATTACCCTTGTTATAGGGGTCCACAATATTCAGTAGTAGAAGGATTATTATTAGTTGATGCAGTAGAATATTGGGAGACAGTTGCAACATAGAGGCAAAGTTGATCTAGGATTTTGAATGCTTCTTAGTTGCAGTTGTTGTAGTATCAAAATCAACAATGAGAGGGAGTTTTAGTTGTGTTACAATACATTCCATTGGTGTTGGATAGGGGTTGTGCAGAACCCTTTTCTTGGTAAGAGGGAGTGTTAAAATATAGTAATAAAACACTTCATTTGACTTGGGCCTTAGTCAAATGAAGAAATTCAAATTTCCACATTAGCATGATGACTTGAGTTATAGTTAGCGAGAGTGACATGGCCTTGTCTCTTAGTTAAATTAGTTCATTCGATTTTGTGAACAAGAAGTAGAGTTGTGCATAAGCTGATTGCCAAGATCTAGCAATCTAGCGGAGTTATTATTAGTTAAACTTAGTTATCTGAGCTGTAATCTATAATAGAGTCAGTAGGAGTTTAGTTGAGTAGTTATAACTATTGTTAACTCACTGATCTATTAGTTAACTAGTAAATGTACTAAAAATAGACCCAATCATGCATGAAATTCGAATTTCATTGTTGAGTGGAGGAAAAGGCATAATTATATTTATTATTGTATATTATTGAGTTCACGAAGTGGGTATGTAGAAGATGAGATATTTCTATGGAACTATGAGCGAGTGCAAGAACACGAGTGTAGGATTGCGAGTGCAAGAATGTGTGAGTGCAGGAATGATCTAGGTGGATCTCCAAATGCCAATGGCATGCCAAAAGGTTCAAAATTCAAAGTGGTAGAAAGATGATGAACTTGATACCAGATCAAAGTGCTCATCGCCCTGATACCAACGACGTGAATGACACTCCAATTCGAGTCCATATGAAGAAGATAGAGGCAGTCAAAGTTTAAGGTTGACTTGCACATGTGGCAGGCTTAAGGAGGGTGCAATTTGGAAGAAACCCGACACCAGAATGCAGTGGGTTTTTTGGGAAGATTTTTAGGGTGATTAATTTGTCCAATAACCCTAAGGTTCGAGAAAATTTCTAATAAGGGTTAAAAATAAAAAATGTGCAGCCATGACCCCGCTGCCCCCGGAACCACCATGGAACAACACATTGAATATGGTGTTGGGGGGTGGGTTGTTAACCCTACTGCCCCTCTATGCCACCTCTTTACAACATAACTGGTAGTGGAGGATGGGGGAGCAAACATCAGACCAGCAAACCCTCCACCTGTCATAACAAATCTAACGAATATGTAATAGAAATTGAGGGGTGGGATTTAATCCCCCGACCCCTCCTCAACTATTTGACATTTGTAACCAACGCGCCAACACAATCCATTGGGAGGTCCACCAAAACCTTTTATTTAAACTCTTCTGCACAGTGTGACCAGGTGGAGAGAGCACGACATGAATTTCGAGGTCATTGATTTGCAGGAAGGCAGATGCCTTAGCGGCCTATGGTAGGGGGTAGAACCTTGCTTGAGCACATTTTTAGAGGATCGATTTTCGCCCAGTGTTAGAATTGGGTGAGTTTTATATCGATTTTGCACCTCTCGGCGACATGCACCCAATGGTGATGTCAGTTTCTGCAACAGAGCTCTCCATTTTTCCACCATTTTCTAGATTGGAGGTATAAGACTCCTTATGTAAATGTTGATTGTACTTCTTTCTCTTTTATGCCACTTAATGAATGAAGGCCTCTTCATTGATCGATCATGGCCCAGAGACATAGTCCAAATTGGACGAATTCCGTTATCAAGTCTCTTGTCTTCTTTTCATGCCTTATGTGTTTTCTCTCTTCTTTTATGTGCACATTAAGTTTTCTATGGTTAAGCTGCAAAATTTGTTCATGTAATTCTTTGATACATCTATAAGCAAAAGATCTTGGATCAAGGAATGAACAAGTGCAGGAATGCGAGTGCAGGATCACCATTGTGGGAACACGAGTGCAGGTTTGAGATTACAGGAAAGCTCACGTAGGAACGCGTATCCAAGAACATGAGTGCAGCACAGCAAGTGAAAGCTCAATATTTTCCAAAGCAGACTTAGGAGGAGATTAGTATTACAGTGAAAATTGAGCTTCAAGGATAAAAGTAGTCGTTGTATATTCTTATCTTATATAATACAAATAGAGTGAGTGTAGGATTAATATTTTCCAAAGATCTATATTCTCATTTATATTGTAACAAATCTACATTCTCATATTATATAATACAAATAGAGTGAGTGCAAGAATGTGAGTGTAGGCGGAGCAAGTGCAAGCTCAATATTTTCCAAAGAAGACTTTGGAGGAGATCAATATTGCAAGGCAGATTGAGCTTCAAGGATTGAAGCTATCATTGTAATAGATATAATTCTCATATTATATAATCCAAACAAAGGAGGGTTTTTTTTTTTTTCCATTTGGGTTCCCCAATAAAAAAACGGTGTTCATTGTGATTGAATTATTACATGTATTTCTATTGTGTGTTTTCCTTTCCGCAAATTGAGTAGAACAAATTTGTGTCTATTGATCTCAGTTTGATTTCATTAGTAGCTGAAAATTTCAAGTTATTTCTACAAACCCCTTCTATATAACACCCTAACTTGACTCTTGGATTGCAAAAAAACATGTAAATACAAAACTTAAGCTTGTGAGATGGTACATATTGATTAGGCCAATGATTGAAGGATTAATTTTGGGGTCAATGTGCCCATGTACATATGTGTTTATACATTTTGGGACCAATGTGCCCGTTTGCATATTTTTTATATGTTTTGGGGATAGAGTGCCCAGTTTTGTAAATATGAAATTTCATATACATTAATAAAATACATTATTGTTGTAAATTGAGTTAGAATGAAAGAGTATGAAGGATTGGGACTCCATGACTGTTGAAATGGGGGCTTTTTATGACTTAATAATTATTAAAAGTGCACATGATTTTCACTAAATTCCATTAAGTGACTTTAAGGGGTGCCATGTGTCAAGAGAGTGACATGCACATAAAAGTGAAGATGTTGGTGTTTTGGAACACACATTTTATAGGATTTCAGTGGGGAAAAAGAAATAAACACCTTGAATAAGAAACAGGGGGAGGACTTTGTGATAGGTGGGATAGGTTCTCTGGTGAGAGGGCCTGGAGGGTACTTGGAGGCCTTAGAGGCTAGCGGGAAATCTTAGAAGTCACAAGGCTCTAAGACATCATTAGCCAACCTAGTTGGACACTATGGAGGTAGTGACACAACATGAGGGGCTTTAAGTATAGAGAGGGGGTGCACTGCTTGGATGTGTGGTTGATGGGGGATGTTAGCTAGTTGGTTGAAGGTTGTTGGGGTTTGGTACCTTAGATTTGTGCATATTTGGTACTAGAAAGATACTTGGTTTTTGGTAAGTTTTTTTCTTGTGGAGTTGAAGCCCTAGCTCCGGGGTGACACATTATTGAGAGAATATGAGCAAATATGGTATGAATAGAAAATAATAGTATAATAATGTGCTTATACTCCTATGCATGAGAGCATTGCATGGTAGAACACATTTAATTATCCATATCATATGTACAATGAATAAATAAAAAGGAAATTTTTAAAAAATTGGGTTACGGGGGTAACAAACGCAATAAAACACCCATCAGATAGCTATATGGGTGTTACAGCTAGTATTAAAAGATAGGTCTACAAACCTTAGGTCGTATGGGTTAAACTTTGCTACATAAGAAAATCACAAATTGTTGGGCAACTATTTGATAAAATTTATAGGGAATGGCGATGGATAGATCTCCAAATCATGATGAAAACATCCAAAAAGGTAGATATACCTTTTTTTTTTTTTATTGTTATTGACTCAAAATTTGCAAAGCGATGGGTAAATTTTAGTAGCATAGATGTTAAATTTGTACAATTGGAAATTTTGGAAAAATAAATACTATTGGAAAAAAATTATTACGTCAATAGTGGGGTGGCAATGCCAAGTGGAAATTGAATTAGTAGGTGGAGGGAGCTAGGTGCAAAACAAGTGGCATGATTGGACAATCGGTATATGAAAAACTATTTAAAACCCTACAAATTTGAAATTGATATTCCTACTCCTACTCAAAAGTATGCCCTATTCATGTTTGGAAACAATATGGATCTGGGCCATTGGATTGGAATAATCCATGAATAATCTACGACATTGGATCCATCCTTGGATCCTTCTAGTTCGGCTTCCCTAGTGAATTTCGAACTCTTCCAGCATTGTTGGTTCTGTAGAAAATATAAATCTTCAAGGAAATCAAAGTCTCTATGGTTCTCACAAGTGTGTTCTCCATCTACCCATCGGCTTCTTCTTATAATCCTCTGTTGGACCTCCAACAACCAAGATTAAAACTTAATCAAGAGCCTGGATTAATTCCCTATCGATTTGTGTGAATTTGTAGATGATTCACACCTTATCTCAATTAATTCTAATTAATTAATCGCTTTTCCTAAGTTTAGACTTGGGAAATAATTAAAAATAGGCTAATAATCTAATTGAGACACTTCTAGGTGGAATTTCCACAAACTATTTTTGGGTTATATAGAGCTCATGTGCTTTAGCCTCTCCACAAAGTTTAGAGACTAGAACACCACTTATGCTACAAAAAATAACACTCCCTTTTAGAGAGGAAGGTGTTCTCCCTAGTGCTGAACATACTGCCACAACACCTTATTTTTGTACCACCCTCTTTCATGTTGTTGATGTCTGGCCACTGCTCACCAACCACTGCACAACTTTGATGCTACATATGTGTTGCTGCTTAAATTTTTGTACTGCTGCCAACTATGCATCTACACTGCAACTCCCTCTCATCTATTGTTGCTGCAACTACAACTAGGAAGCATCCAATATACTGAATCAACTATGTTCAATATGATACATTTGTCTCCCTAGTCCTGACCACTACTAGCTACTGCACTGTCCACTGAAGAATATGCATTGTTGTTGACTTTGCACTGTGCCAACAATGCACTGCGGCCAACACTGCACTACGCTCCTCAGCACCAGACTGCTACTAGCCTTCCATTGTCACCCTAGAATCTGACTGCATCAACTGACACTGAACCATCCCGCTATTGAATATTGTGGGCCCTCGTAGAAAGGTAAGGATCCATGAGGTGGACTCCTCAATGGACCCTGCCCAAGTTTGCAACTCTCTAGGACTACAACTCCAAATTTCCCCGCCTCTCTCCTGGAGGTATGGCTGCAAACATCACAAACTCTTCCTTTAGCTTGGAGGATAACTTATCGATCTCAGCAGAAACTGCTTCCTGGTCTCACTTCTCTACCTTATCCTTCTTCCCAAGAGGACATTGCGTGTTGTAGTTTCCAGACTCACCACATCTGAAGCACTTGACCTTTGACAAGTCCTTCTTTTTATTATTATCCCCCTGTCCTTATTCCTATTCTTATTATTATTATTATTCCTTCTCACCCTTCACCCCTTTGTTTCTATTGATTTTGATGGTACTCTTTACTAGAGCCTGCCTCAACTCCTCCTGCTATAGATCATACCACATCCTGTCCCACTTAGGCAAAGTATCTATGCCTAAAATACTTTGGACAAACACTTTCCAATCATTTGAAACATTATTCAGTGCCAACCATACAATCTCTATGGGTTGGAGTGCCTCCCCAATGGCTGCAAGCTGATATTGGACTTCATGAATCTTGGTGAGGAAGCCATCTATGTTTTCGCCCTTCTACATCCTTATGCTCTCAGATTCTCCTGGAGAAACATCTTCAGCTACTCGAAAGAACTCTGAAATAGCCCGAAAAGAGCATCCCACATCTTCTTGATCGTACTTTTGTCTGCCACATGTGAGACTAGATGGTCTTAGACTCCATAAAAAATCATCCTCTTTGCCTTTATCATTTCCCTCTTGTACTCCTTGAGTTGATTAGCATCCTAGGGTATTGCTACCACATTTTTTGCATAGGTCTTCAAGAAATATTCATTCAAAAGGAAGGACATTCTATCCTTCCATATGACATTTGGAGGTTTCCTCCAACCTATCATGATCTCCGAGCCTAGTTGTGACCATCTCGAATCTGGTCTAGAAACTCCCTTTTCCTCTACTTAGTTGCTTCTCTGCTACTCACACTCTCTCTCGGAATGCACAATATTGCTAGCTTCTATTGCCACCTGCAATTTGGAAAATCAGATTTCTTGGCTAGAAACCCTTTGAGAGAAAGTTCCTTTGTGTGTGCTTTCCTCTTCCACTCAACGTTGATTATGTTGCTGCAAAACCCTCTGCTCCAACCAAGGAATCTTCTCAGTGAAAATATGAGTTGTTGTTTCTCCCTATGCCTACTGGAATTATTATTCTGGGCAAATCAAATTTTCTGCCACCCTGCAGCTGAAAATCGAACCCTTTCCAAGCGATTCAAACTACTTGGCTAGATACTATGCAACACCACAAAATTGCGCCCTGCTACTTCCTCTAAACAATGAAATTTTCCTTTTTATGCTTTTGATCTTCCTAACTGATGAATCACGCTCTGATACCATGTGAAAATTTCACCATTGAAATTGTATTGCAACAATTGGAATTAATTCTTCTAATTGTTAATTAATTTAACAAATTATTTTCTACGGAAATACCAAATTAATCTCATTGTAACCTTCACAAATAAACTACGAAAGAAAATAATGTTGTAAACTAAGAAATTATAACACACACACATCAAAATTAACATGGTTATTTTTGTACAAATGTCCCCGAAAAAAACTAACTTGGGAAAACCAGTGTAGTAGCTAAGGGTTTTATATTATTATGCAGCAGTGAGAAATTATGAGTACAATCGGGATGCCAAACACTGGAAATCCTACAGAGAAAATACTAGCAAAATTCTAGTGAGGAATTTTCCTACCCCACAAGCAAATATGGGCTCTGACTGCAACTCCAAGTGAGTCATCCAAACTACTTTTGCATAGGCATGCATCACCCTAGGGTAGCCCCTTTTGCGCTGAGCCTGAATCAACTGCTCCTCAAGCCATCTAGTCTATTGCTGACTGGGAAAACGTCTCTCTTGGCCTATGGAACATCTTTCTGGCGTTTGGAACTGAAACTCAACTTCTCCCTAGAATAATTGAATTGTCATCTTGAGGCTTATGTGCAACCCCTATGTCAACCTCACTATGGTTCTTCTACCTCTCTACAATGTACTTCATTGGATCTGGAAAAATTCCTCTGGCCTCACTACCACTTCCCCACTCTGTCTTTGTTTCCCTACTAAAGCTCGAACTCTTCCAACACTACTGGCTCTCTAGAAAATCGAACTCTCTGTGGTTATCACAAGTTTGTTCTCCATCTACCCATCGACTTCTTCTTATAATCGTTTGTTGGACCTCCAGCGACCAAGATTAAAACTTAAACAAGGGACTAGATTAATTCGCTATCGATCCGTGTGAATTTCTAGATTATTCATGCCATATCTCAAGTAATTATAATTAATTAACCCTTTTTCCTAAGTTTAAACTTAGGAAATAATTAAAATAGGCAATCTAATTGAGACACTTCTAGGTGGAATTTCTAGAATCAATTTATGGATTATGGAGAGCTCATGTGTTTTAGCCTCTCCACAAAGTTTCGAGACTAGAACACCTTTGATGCTACAAAAACTAATAGCTAAATCCCTTGGGGGCAAGAATTCTTGGGAATTGGTTCCCCAGTGTGAGGTGAGGAGGGTGTTTAGACACTGTGTTACAACAGCTAGGGTTTTGTTGACAATGTCGGACCCGCCAACATTTCAAGGAATCTCCTTGGTAAGAAGTCCCAATTAGACCTTAGACTGTTTGGTGTAGGAGTCCCAGTGGTGGGTTGTACGGTAATGCCTTGACTGCGATTTCGCACAGAGGCATGTAAGATGTCCCTGTTGGGAGCAAGGGTGTGATAGCTGTAGTAAGGCAATGAAGGTGCATGAGAGGTTCTAACACACTAAGGGTTAGGTGAGTGTGCCCCTTGGAAACCTGTAATAGTACGCGGCTTGGAAGGGAACACACGAGAGAATATGCATCACAACATGGAAGGCAAGTTAGCGAGCAATCCAAAGTGATGGTTAAACCAACAACACATTTCAAAAACTTTCATACACTTATACAAAATAGCCCGTACATGTATGCGTAAGCAAACAAATACATATGTTATTTAGAGTAAACAAGATAGCTAGAATACAATACAACATATGCATGAAACATGTTGGCTCTGTTATATTAAGAAGTGTAAGTTCCAGTCATACAATACATCCATGTCCAACCACTAGTTCTGATAGTGAAACGTTATAGCCACAACTACCTACTCCTCCAAAGAGATATACTAGCTCTACGTAGTGGAGAAGCCAAGGCGCATTACAATACTGTCCAAGATTTATTTAAGATACTCCTATCGAAGCTTGGCTGACCAAAAGCCTTTACAATGAGTTATGAGGGACTATTTATAGCAAAGGGTGGGGTGGCCCTTGACATTCCCCTTTGTGATAATTCATCTACCCTCATGACTCTTCATCTACTCTATGACTGTTACATCCAACTATCAACACTTGAACTTACATTTGACAAGATGTTACATTACAATGCACATGTACCCATGTGAGACAAAATGGCTTAAGCCATGCAAGACATCACTATGACTCAGACAACTATTGGAAAACCAACTCTTCGATATCCTCATGGTGGTTGACAGTAGCGAACTGATTCCAAGATTGGTACACTGCGATGGTGTCCATGTACTCTAAGGTGATATCTTTCTGGAACTTGACTCTTGCCTCTATAACATCTGGGTACACTACTCGGGCTCCTCAATCCAACTCGTTTATAGTATGTGCATCATTGTCGTCATTGTGGCTAGATCAACAACATACTTGTGAATGGTGTCTGCACTGATGGACAAGTTTGGGCTGGTGGCTATGCATATCAACTCGTCAAAGTATGTGTCAAGCTCTAGATGGACATGTGCCTTTGTCTTCGCTTGGGTGAGAGTCCCAATAGATGTGATTGCATGCGCACACACAACAACATCCATACTCTTGAATACATGTGCATGGGAAGCCTATAGACTAGTGGTGAGCTGCAAGAGCTCTTCATAGTTATGGATCTGACTCCGGATGCATGCCTTCAGCTCGACCGCTCTACGCTTCACCATCTTAGGCAATTGAAACGGGGCTCCCTTGTATGTCATCATCCATGTTTGCATGTAATCAATAGAAACATTCACGTTTGACAAGATACATGCTCTTCTCACACATCGTTGCTGCCATCCGTTGAGATGGACGACTGCCTTATGTACGGTACCAAACTTGGAATACAACACCTACATGACTGTGTCGAGGGATAATACTTCATGAGTATTTCCTTCTTCAATTCTGCTCGGGCAGATGCTGTAACCAATTCTCCTGCCTGCTTGGCTGTCTGTAGCCCCTTCGCCACTCGCTCGTTCTCATCTATCAGAAAGTGAACACTTGAGCTAGTGGCTTCAGCATATGCCATGCTAACATCGACCAATACTACTAGATGTTTGTGCACGTCAGACACAAACACTTGTTCCTCGAACTGCGCAAGATATGTGTGATCATCCAGAGTTGACAGTATGCGAGATTGCACAACTCTATGTTGAGACTCGTCGAATGAGTTGTTGTGAATCTCTCCTTTCGGGTGATCTCCAAGGATCTCAGTGTCTCCTTGGTCGCTTGGGACTTGCCCATCTTTTAGATGTGGTGATGCTAGTGGATCGACCTCTTGGTGGTGAGGCATGAGGTCGATGTCTTACTCTAACTCCTGCCACTCCATATCTGTATCCACTTGTTCAAGTGCTTTCTCTATCCCTTAAGCAAAGTCCTTCTCCTACAATGGTTCACCCTGTTTGCCTGATGCTAGGAATTCTGATGAGTCCACTACCTATATTTACATTGTTTCATCTGTTTGCATGAGTTGTGCCCCCTATTGTACTTGTTCTTGCTGTGCTTTCTTCTCATGTCTGTGTAACTCTTGTTCCTTTCGGAGTTGTTCCTTCAACTCCAACAACTCCTTCTATGTTTCCTCCATTCTCTGTTTCTCTCTCTACCTTTGTGTGTTTCTCTTATCGCGTTGTTGCCTCTTTGTCTCTATTGCCATAACTGCTTTGTCCACAAGTGGATCTGCTCAAAACTTGCAGCCTTTCTCTTCCTCTATGTGATTGACAATGTTCCTCTTGCCCTTTTCGCACACTGGTATGTTCACCTCTGTTGTTGTCGCTACTTGTGGTGCACTCCGGGATGCTACTTCGTTATCCATTCCATAGTGAGGCCGGCCAATTCATTGAGTTTGGAGGAGTTGTAACAATATCTCCATGGGTCCTCCTCTGCCCAATGACATGCCCTGTGGATCCAATTGAACTGTACTATCGTGCTGTGGTATTTCCAAGACAATGTAGGTCATACATATTATAACTTTAGAGGTCGAATGGATACTTCTTCATCTGCTCTGCTTTGACATCCACATGCTTGAAACTCCGTTTCTCGTATAACCTGATCTGTAACGGAAGGGTGGGCCAAGGTGCCTTCTTCTTCCGGTGTAGCCTAGCTCTCAATCCCCCTGAGATGTGATATGATACTCCTACATGACAAGTTTATCAAAAGAAAACTTTTGTAGAACATGCAGAGGATTCTCCACGTTGTACATCCATATGAAGATGTCAGACGGTAAGGCATACCAATCAACTATGTGAATCAGTGCCATGCAGGGTGGATCTCATTCGAATATCATCTTGTAAACCAGGGTGAAAAAATGATCGAACAAATGCGTGATAACTCCTCTGAAGCTGCATTCAGACAAAATCTTACAATAAGTGTTCACAATAGTCTCCACCAATGTCCATGCCCACTTCAAGCTCGGGAACTCCTGTCGGGCACGGATTGCATCCAAGATGTAGGTGGACATGTAGATCTCTACTTGCATACCTTTGGGCGGCTATCGAGCCCTTGCTACCTGTTCCTTCAGCTGATAAGCCAACATGTCGGACCAGTTTCATGCTTTGTCTTCTCTGGTCAGTTGGTCCAACGTGATCACCCAACTCTGTGGGAAGGTTTTCATTCTTTCTTGTCCATACAGTCGACATGCAAATATGACCAAGTTTTGATACACCTTCTGCAATATCTTCATCTTGTTGATCTGGTTGGGTTTCATCCTAAATCTAGTTGTCTCCTTTACCCATTTCTTCAAAATGTCTCTGGAGTTGGCATTGTTGCTGGGTAAGTTAAAGGGTGTCCCCATGATGATCACAGGCTCTGACATGTAATAAATCCCATCATAATCCTGTGCCCCGAAGGTAGCAATCTCCATCCTGATGACACTGCTCAATGTCATTGTCTCAGGATCAGTGTGCGAGATGATCCAATGTATCATGTCTGCACATGGGAGCACAGGATACCTGCATGCAATTTGATACAAGCCGAACTTGTGAATGATCACATATACTTGGTGGTCTTCAAGGTTTTCCCCAAATGTGCCTGCAAATGCATCATTGACCTCTTGCCATTTCAACTTGATGTCCTTGTCTACAATTGGTTTGGTATCTTCATAGATCGATAGCATTGCAGATGCTCGCTCAACTACTACTCCAGTTGCACTTCTGTCAGTGTCCTTTGATCCTTCTCTCTTGGAGGCCATTGATCCCAAACTGCTAAAAGGTGGACGAACACCTGCTAGATCTGGAGACAAAGTGACATGCATGGCAAGAAATCTATCAGTGAAAACCAAAGAAACTTGAGGAAAGACTTGTAACATACCTGGGGATTGACTGGCAAGGATTGTGCAATTTCTTCTGGGAGGATGTCTAATTCGCTTCCAGAACTGCAAAAAAGGTAGTCTCGGGTGTCTAGGGAGGCTGGCTAGCTATTTTATTTGCACAATGCGCAATCCAGGCTGGCCTGCTAGCTACTAGCATTATGCATTGTGTAATATCAACTGGTAGTGGTTGCAGGCCCAGTGACTGCCTTCTGCAATTTTTTGGGTCAACAGGAACTTTCCCTTAGAATTGCGCTGCATGACTAGAGGACATCTCTTGGGAAGAAATACACATTTCCTAAGAGGAAGACAGAGCCTTCCCTCTCAGGATTGCACAATGTTGTCTTGGTGAGGCAAGGTCTAAACTAAGGTTGCCTAGACCCACTAGCGGGAAACTGAAAAAAAATGTGATAGTGAATGCATGGTGATATTGAGTGTAAGAAGCAGTAAATTATCGTGCATGCAAATAACGGATGAAATATTCAGAAAACGGAACAACAGGCATGTGGGTGAAGCGAGTCGTCGAATCAGCGACCATTCAGGCAAAATAGTTTCATGCATGCGACAACAGTGAGATGCTAACGAAAACTGAAATGGTGCTAGTACAAGATAGTATGCATGTAAACAACAACAAGCATTCATAGAAATCAAGCAAACAACACTCATACAAGTGAAAACACAAAAAGGGACAGAAATGCTGCAAAAGACAAGTTAAGACCACTTACCCATGAATAGTTGAGCTGAATGTGTCGAAGAGTCTTGGATGTGTTGTAGGATGTCAGCGCTCCAATATTTATGTGAATAAATTAGCTCTGACGCATTGAATAAATGATTTTGAAGCTCATGACGTGCATGCCACAAATCTAGGAAAAAGCGACACTTAGAGGAAATATTCTAAGATATCTTTGCGTGTAACCTCTAGCTGCTAAAAATAACTCCCTAAAATCTAGGGATTCTTTTTGCATGTTGCTTTTTCTATTATGGGAAAAAGTGAACCATCCATGTAAGTCAAGTTTCCTTGGTCTTGGGTGGAACCGGTCAACTCAACTGCACATGCAACAATTTGCTTAGCTGGGAGGAAAAAATGCGCATTTCTGGGAGGGAGCTTGGTTGGTTTCCTAGGAGATTTATGCAATTTCTAGGTAGAGCAGTTGACTACTGCCCAGGATTACACAATTCCTAGGTTGATCATCCTTGCTGGGAGGAATTGTGCAATTTTATCAGTGAAGCTTGACTGGTAGATTTGCACAATTCTGGAGCCCAATTGGCTGCCAGAAAGAATTGCACAATTTCTGGAGGGAATGCTAGTTTCCCTCTAGAATTGCACAATTTCTTGAGGGAGATGCTCAGCCTGCAGTTGGACCAAGTTCGAAGAAACAACCTGTGAGGGGAATGCAACAAGCTTCCATGGACAAGTTGTCATTCTACAAGAAAATCACTGAAGCTTGTGTACTTGACGAAGAAAGACATGCTGCTATGAAAGGTTGGTAGGGAGGCTCCAAAACGAAGCTAAGTAAAAATTTTGGAGGGTGGTTGTAGCCGCTATAACACTTTGCGACGCAGTGGTAGTACTCCAGATCTTTGAATGGTCCTTGTTTGTGAAAAGAAAGTCTAACACTTCCAGAAGTATTTTTCAGTTCTCAGTTTGACTTGGTTTCCACACTGGCTTGATTGTAAGATGTAGCATCTACCAAGCTCTTGGTTGACTGACAAAGATTCCAAGCCAAGGCAACATAGTTATTTTTATTGGGGTTGAGGGGTAAATTGGTGCACAAGCAATATAATCATCAGAGTCGTAGTTTCATCTCTGGTGTTGCTCCGCTGCCAGCAGGCCTAGACAGTACCCCGGTGGAGTCACAATGAACACAAGCATCGTTCCGATGCTAGCGAGCTTGTTCAGTACCTCGACAGAGTTACTTTCATCACCTCTTTGTGCAGGAAGCCTTTCTCTTATGTCACCTTATTCATTTTCATTTTCAAAATTTTCATTTTTCATTTTCATAACTGTGCATAACACTTACTCGTTTCTAAGGCGGAAGAGGGATCCTGACTTATTGAGAGTATAAGAGGTTTTTCCTTTAGAGAAGTAGTTTAGTATATACCTCTGACGTGCTTGTTAAGGTTTTCCCCCTCACCTTACTCTAATTGATTGTGTTGTCAAGGGTTAACCCAAAAACAACCGACTAGAGTGGGAGACATTAGTTAGCACACAAGCGTTTTGTTTTCACCAAGGTTCACTTAGAACAATACATATTTTCCATCGACGTATCATGGACCAAAAGTAACAAGTTACTCATACAGAGGCAGGATGACAGATAATCAAGTAGTGATAGCACCACAAGGCCTCTTGTACTTTTACCCATCTTGTTTAAAGAGTCATGCATGGTTTCATGCGAAACTAACATATGAACAAAACAAGCAAACAAACAAAAAAGAAAAGCAGAAGTAGAAGCAAATGTGAAATAAAAGTGAGTAAGAAAACATGCAAGCAAACAAATAAACATGCAAAGTGAGAAATCAAATAGGCAAGCAAGCAAACAAACTGAAAGCAAACACTACTCCTACTCCTAAACTAATGATGCATGGGCCTGATCACATGAAGTGATATGTCCAATGTAGCCACCGGTGCATTGGTTGACCCATGTTGGTGAAGGCTTGGTCCATGAGAAACCCAGCTATGCGAACCAACAAACAAGAAAGATATAACAATGAAGACAAACACACTTCATGTTTCAAAGTGTCGACAGGACATAAGTGAGTGCAAGTACATGACATGTGGTCTGTGGACTTGTCACAGTGTTGTGCAACACTGCGTGTAGCTTTGAAGCATATGCATACTCTTGATTGTGACATGCAAGCAAATGAGAGAAATAAAGACAACTTGTGTCGTGCACGTGTGCTTGCAATGTAAGATTCTTCCAATGCATGAGCGATAGGATCATGCAATCCGAGTGGAGGAAGAATGATTTGTGTGTGAAATGGACCTTCAAAACATATAGATGAGTGACGAGGAGCCTCGGGTGATTGAACAATTTCCTGATTGGAAGTGAAACCAACCTCAAGATAACAAGGGCTTGACATAACCATAAGCTCGGGCTAAAGTGCCACGACAGTCTGGGGGGTTTCGACTTTGTCGTCAGATAGATCATAATAGATAGGTGGCTTCAAAAGATCAATTGCAATGGAATCATGATCATGATCGAATATGGGAGTAAATGGATCACGACAACCATGATAAAATCGATGATTTCATCGACATCCTCATGATATGATCAAACAAGGGTTAGATGAGAAGCGAACAAATTCATCCTCTATGTTTCCAGAAAAGGAAAATGAAAGTTCAAGTGTATTTTCAATGAATAATTTATCCTCTCCATTGTTGAATGATGGGTGTACATTCGGTGTGTCCTGCGAGTGATCAACAATGGGTGCATTCGTAGATGAGGATACACATGCGAAATCATGGATAATAGGTTCACCAAAGATGTCAGGAAAGAATGGAGGAGGCTCGGATGAAAGGGTGTCATCCTTCATCGAGTGTTGATGCTCAAGCTCCCAGTCATGCTCTTCATGAATGACAACGCAAGTTGGTTGTGCAAAACCAACTCCGTCGATTGCTTGATCCTCGTTCACAACAAGTGTAGAGTCTAGAATGGAAGAACACAAAACAATATCATCCGAAGGATTAGTCGAGTACGAAGATGAAGGTTGTGGTACAAAATGCATATGACAACTTGATGGAATCACAACCAAATCCAAGAGAAAATTAAGCGATGTGACGTTGGAGGATGTAATAGTTGAACATTTGTGTGAGCACGATCTTCGGCATCACTCTGCAGTGGTGGAACTGTTTGATGAGGGGAGGGTGGATAGTCACTTGTGACAGTGACCTTGTCCATCTGTGATTGCGCAACTCCATCATTGAAGAATGTCGAGCGAGGCTTGAGTTCAAACTTCTTCGTGGGATGGGAATATTTCTTAAGACACTACTCGAATTGGTCCCAAAGATAGAAAAAATTCATCTGGCTCTTCGGAGCTTGAAACTGCAAATCATGGAAGTGCTACCAAAAATCCATGGGCGATTCATGCAGAGTCTTCCATTGTTGTAACAGTTTTTGGTCAAGAAGTTCTTGATCAAAATGATAGAAAGTGTCTTCAATGACATCACAGAAGTGCTCAAGTGAGTGCACGTTGTCATCTAGTAGGCTTCATAACCACTGATGTGGAGATTCACGAAGTGTGTATGCAAGCTATTAGCACCTGGATTGAACCTCAGGTTGAAGGAAGGCAATGCCAGGGTAACCACAAACCACGCTTAGCCAAGTAGCTAGACCTACTAGGCTAGGAGAGGGCTCTCTCCATAAGTATCTCAACCAAGATGTCTGGATCAAGAAAATCATATTAGGCTAGGTATAGTACCACAAGGTTTGATTTGATTTTGAAGGGTTTTGCTGGATCAGAAGGAGCCGGATAGTTAGGGCAAGGAAATTAGGTAAAAATTGCAGGGTTTCAATGGGGAAAGGTAGGCACAAAATTCAGCACTCTGGGGTTTGATGGGTGAGGTGATTCAAGACAGGTGAGGAGCTAGAAAGAGCTTACAAGCAAACATGGATTCTTCCTAAACTGAAGAAAACATAGACACTGAATATTTTCCCAAAACAAAGCATAAATGTTATGGGTTCTTCCTATCAACTTGGAAACATCCACTTAAAGAGTACGAAATGATGAAATGGAGTCAACAATACATTTTAACACATAAAAACATAAGAAAAACTGAACTGAACATCATACCACATGGATCCCAAAAAAATAGTTGCAACTTTTCATTAATCTCCTGCTAAAACTGATACAAAATGATGTCTACTCAAAGCATAAGCATCCAGCTGAGTCCAACCCCTTACAATGAGAAATAAGAAGAAGATATAGACATTGATTCAACCTCCTTCCATCCTTAGGGGTCGAATTCCTAAGGATAAGGAACTAATCCATAAAAAACTGAATAAGAAACTAGAATCTAGGTAACCTAGCAACTTGACTCTAAAAGTGAGGAAATTGATTCATTTGTCCTCAAGATAACTTTTAATCTAATGAATCTACCTTCTAGTACTTATTATCCATAATATTTACATGCCTAGTCATGATTTTCATTAGTAGAACACCATCCATGAGAGGAAACCCAAAATTATAGTCAAGGCACAATGAAATGGAAACCGAACACAATTTTTGTTCTATGCACAATGCCCAAGCTCTATTTGCAACAATTTTTGTAGTGCCATTTTGGAGGCCTTCCCTGTGTCCAAATTGAGCTCATGATAGCTGAAATATCTTCAAGTATTCTTTCCAGAAAATATTGAATTTTTTTCATTTGAAGTTCATTTGGCCCCTCAAAATCGGATTCTCCCAAGGTTGCTTTCGTGTGTCCAAAAAAGGTCAGAAATGTCATTTTTGGGTGTTTTTTGACCTTTTGGTTGACCAGTTTCGCTCTAAAAGCTTAGAAAATGCTTAGGGTGCATGTACTCATCAATATGAATCCAAAAATCTTGACCATTTCCTCATTGGATGCCCCTAGGAAAAGCGCAGCGCCAATGGCGTTGTGCATAGAGCCAAAATTTATGTGTCAAAAATTGCCAAATTCTTCAAAAGGCAAAAATTCTTCAAAACTTGCTCAAAATTTGTGGAAAATACCACCATTAAGTATCTTGGTTAGCCAATGAAGCTTCAACAAGCAACCTAAGCCTATCATCCTCCTTTTTGCCTTTGAGTGCTGGTTTTAGCCTTGTCTTCACTTGCTTGACCCTTGTGTTGCAAATCTTGTTCTGGGTCCTGTAATGGTGAGCCAATTGCATAATGATTCGATTGTCCCTGTTGGCCTTTTGTAGAATATTCTCCAAATGAAAAATGACTTTGTCAAGCCAAGTTTCTCTATCCTCCTCGATCTCCTTCTCAAGCCTTTGTTTTGTAGTCAAGGTGGTTGGGGTTTTTTCCTCTTACATTACTGACTTGCCTTTGTCACCTTGCCTCTTTGATTTGAGAAGTTACAACTCCATAAGGACTTGTTTGTCACCTAGCTACTTATTCTCTTGCTTAAGGTATGAAATGACATACTTAGCTCTCGCCAAGTTGTCCATCAGTGCTTGGATTTGTGCATCTTTTTCCCTTATGGTTATATTTTCGTTTGTTGTCTCATCTTGAGCCTCCAAGTCAACTATCTCAATGCCATGATGGATGTGTGGCTGTTATGGTTCATCATCTTCCATCAAATCAAATTCCCTTTCCTCTTCATCATTGAGGCTTTCCTCCAGCATCTTTTCCTTCCCTTCATGCACCTGCTGCACCTGTTGTACTTGTTATGTTGATGAAGAAGGCAAAGCCCCTTCCACAATTTTTGGAGCAAACATTTGCCTATGAGCTGATGAAGAAGGCAAGGACCCTTCCACATCAAGTGGAGTAAAAAATCGCCTATCTACTGCAAATAAATTTCTAGCCCCTCTCTAATATGTCTTGTAGGCTTCTCGCTCCTCAACAGTTTTAGTCTCTTTAACCTTCTCATCTTTCTTTACTTTGGCACTACTAGAAGGTCTTTTGCTTCTTGAGGCACCGATGGAGGAATCTGACGACCATTGAAGATGTCATTGGCAATAAATGTATCCCAGGAGATGTTAAGGAGGTTGAGATGATGTAGCATAATCACCTTAATCAAGGAATGATGATATATACTACTCATCTATTGGGGGTATGGCTTTTTCTATACAATGTAGGCCATCTTCTCAATGTTCCTAAATAAGAAATAAGGGATGCTCAACATTTTCACTCTTGTGAAGTGCATAAGAAGCCTAAAGTGAGAGGTGTACAATCTAGAAAATCTACCCTCACATGTAAATTACTTCGTAATGATCCTCATCATAGAGGCATACTTGTCTTCAAGGAACTTGAAAGGAAAGGTCCTCTTTTTTTCATTTCTGTACCTGGATTTGATGTATGGCTCATAATAGTGCTCATCCAAATCTTGTGCCTTATACCATTTTCCCCCACATTTGGAATCCTTGTGGCATCAACAATGATAGAAGATGAAACTGTAAATGTCACCCCGACAAGAGTTACTTTGTTATCACGGAGATTGGCTACAAAAAACCTGGTCAGCTCAGGATGATGTTGAGCTCTTTCCACCTGCTCACAAAACTCATAACACCCTAGATGTCTGAAACAAGTGACAATCATATGAGAAGATTGTAACTCTCTGATGTTTGATGGTTCCTCTCTGATAATTCTGTCTCCCTTATGTGGTTTTCTTTGATGCTGAGGCTCATCTTCCATGCTTTCACTGCCACTATTTTCCTCTTCCTCATAATCTCTATCCTCTTTGTCCATGTTTGTCGAATTTTGAAGTTGTGTAACCCTAGAGAAGGTAATCAAGGAATGAGTTATGGTGAATAGGGATAGGGGAGGGGAGATGAGCTTATGCGTGTAGAATGGAATATAAATGATATGAGAGTGAGAAGGAGGGTATTTTCCTTTGATAGGGACTGTTTAGTAAATAAGGTTTTAGGATTGCGTTTGAGGGAATTAGGGTATAAGTAATAGGTGGAGGAATGTGTTTAAGGGAATTAGGTTATAAGGAATAGGTGGAGGAATGTGTTTGAGGGAATTAGGGTTTAAGGAATAGGTGGAGGGATGTGTTTGACAGAATTAGGGTTTAAGGAATAGGTGGAGGGATTTGTAGGAAATCTAGGGTTTGAATTTTGAAATAGCAAACCAACTTCAAAATGATGAACTGAATGCCAGGAGGATAGCTTAAAGATTACACTTACTTGTTTAGAAGTTATAGAAGGAAAAAACATGATTTGAATGGTTGATAGGGTGCTTTGGCACCTGCTGGTCTTATGTGCAGCGCCCTCTATAGGTGAGCAATGCTCTGGCGCTATGCGCAACGCTCCACTCCTATCCATAATGCCTCTTCTCCTATGCGCAATGCCTCTTCTCCTATGCACAACGCCTCTTCTTTGCTTAGCCACCAATTGGCCTCAAATCCCCCCTCTCCTTCAATGCTTTTCTTTCTCTTTGTCAAATGAAATTGATGAATTTGGAAAAGGAATTTGACATCTTATATAGAGGTTGATTTTGATTTTTCATTAGAAAAACCAACTTTCTAATGTTTTGGAACTTTTTCTTCTTTCCTCCAAATCTCTGTATAATACCTTTCTCTATTTCTCTTTTCAGGTGGGTGATGCTTGGATTGAACTGATTTCTTCAATGGTTTCATTTTCTTGTAGCAAGGAGAAATGTTTGGGGTAGCTGGGAACACTTATTACATAAAATGGATTGAATTACCTCAAAAGAATATAAATCAACTAAAAATACTCTGTTTTCATCTCAAAAAAATGTTTTTGAGATGAAAATTACATGAGTGACAATAGATATTTGTACAATCACCATGACTTACTGGAAATCACTCTTTGTTTATTGGTCATCTTCATGCCTTTGCTGCCCTTTATTTACACTTGAAAACATGCTTTTGACCTTGGAAATGAACACTAATACCTAATGGAAAAACCTTGGAAATGAACCCTAAGACCTAGTGTAAAGACAACTGCCTTGACACTAAAAATAACATATTTGAAACCACAAGTGAATAAAACATGGAGATGGGTCAGCAAATGTACCTCATGAGGGAATATTTGATTTTCAGAGAAGAAGACAACCATCAGTGGACCATTTTGACATGACCTAATGGAATGCTCCAAAATTTCAGTATGAGACACCTAAAATGAAAATGCAAAGAGCAGATTTGATCTTTGATGAAAGTATGCATATATTGACACTAACACAAGCAACAAACTGGCCTATTCGTCGAAACATCCATATTCCTCATGAAGCATGGAAAGGAATTCATGTAAGAACTCAGGCTAGGCAACTTCGCCTTTACCATCATACGTGCATGTGGACAAGAGATCGAAAAACTCCCTTGTGATGATAACAGATTCGGCGTGTGAAAAACATCGTGGAGGGAGGAGAGTGCAAGACTCCATGATAGATATGAAAAGGTTCAAAATAGGATGAGAGGACAAAAATTGTCATCTGGCTCTCTTTCTAGCGCCAGAAATGTTGACAGTGTTGGACCCACCAACATGTCAGGGTATCTCCCTGGTAAGAAGTCCCAATTAGACCTTAGACCGTTTGGTGTAGGAGTCCCAGTAGTGGGTCATACGGTAATGCCTTGACCATGATTTCACATAGAGGGAAGTAAGATGTCCCTGTTGGGAGTAAGGGTGTGACAGCTACAGTAAGTCAAGGAAGGTGCATGAGAGGTTTTAACAGACTGAGGGTGAGGTGAGTGCGCCCCTTGGAAACCTGTAATAGTACACGGCTTGGAAGGGAACACACGAGCGAAGATGCATCACAACATGGAAGGCAAGTTAGCGAGAAATCTAAAGTGATGGTTAAACCAACAACCCATTTAAGAAAGATGCATACATACTTATACATAATAGTCCATACATGCATGCGTAAGAAAACAAATACATATGTTATTTAGAGTAAACAAGATAGCTAGAATACAATACAACATATGCATGAAACATGCCGGCTCTGTTATATTAAAAAGTGTAAGTTTTAGTCATACAATACATCCATTTCCAACCACTATTTTCGATAGTAGAACGTTACAGCCACAACTGTCTACTCCTCCAAAGACATATACTAGCTTTGTGCAGTGGAGAAGCCAAGGTGTGTTACAATATTATCCAAGCTTTCTCTAAGATACTCCTATCAAAGCTTGACTGACCAAAAGCCTTTACAATGAGTTATGAGGGACTATTTATATCAAAGGGTGGGGTGGCCCTTGACATTCCCCTTTGTGACAGTTCATCTACCCTCATGACTCTTCATCTTCTCTATCACTGTTACATCCAACTATCGACACTTGAACTTACATTTTACAAGATGTTACATTACAATGCACATGTACCCATGTGAGACAAAATGGCTTGAGCAATCCATGCAAGACATCACTATGACTCAAACAACTATTGGAAAACCAACTCTTCAACATCCTCACGATGGTTGACAGTAGCGAATTGATTCCAAGAGAGATAGTCCACGATGGTTTCCGTGTACTCTAAGGTGACATATTTCTGGAAGTTGACTCTTACCTCCATAGCATCTAGGTACACTAATTAGGCTGCTTTGTCCAACTCATCTAATATTATGCGCATCATTGTCTTCAGTGTGGTAGGGCCAGAAACATACTTGTGCATGATGTCTGTACTGATGAAAAAGTCTAGGCTGGTGGCTATGCGCATCAACTCATCAAAGTACGAGTCAAGCTCTAGTCGGACATTTGCCTTTGTCTTCACCTGGGCCAGAGTCCCAATAGATGGGATTGCATATGCGCACACAACAACATCCATACTCTTGAATACACATGCATGGGAAGCTAGTAGACTAGTGATGAGCTGTGGGAGCTCTTCATAGTTCTAGATCTGACTCCGGATGCGTGCCTTCAGCTCGACCGCTCTAGGCTTCATCATCTTAGACAAGTGAAGCGGGGCTCCCTTGTATCTCATCATCCATGTTTGCATGTAATCAACAACAACATGAACGTTTGACAAGCTATGTGCTCTTCTAACACATCGTTGCTGCCATCCATTGAGATGGACAACTACCTTATGCATGGTACCAAACTTGGAATACAATGCCCGCATGACTATGTCAAGGGAAAATACTTCATCCAGTATTTCCTTCTTTAATTCTTCTCAGGTGGATGCAGTAACCAATTCTCCTCTCTGCTTGGTTGTATATAGCTCCTTCTCCATTTGCTTGTTCTCAGCTATCAAAAAGCGAACACTCGAGCTAGTGGCTTCAACATATGCTTTGGTAGCATCGGCCAATGCTGCTGGAAATTTGCGCATGTTAGACACAATCACTTGTTCCTCAAACTGTGCAGGATATGTGTGATCATCCAGAGTTGACCCTCTGCGAGATTGCACAACTCTATGTTGATACTCATCGAATGAGATGTTGTGCATCTCTCCTTTCGGGTGATCTCCAAGGATATCAGTGTCTCCTTGGTCGCTTGGGACTTTCTCATCTTCTGGATGCGGTGAAGCTGGTTGGTCGACCTCTTAGTGGTGAGGCATGAGTTCGATGTCTTTTTCTAACTCCTACTGCTCCATATCCGTTTCCATTTGTTCAAGTTCTCGCTCTATCTCCTTAGCGAAGTCCTGCTCCTACTATGGTTCACCCTGTTTTCCTGATGCCAACTGTTCTAATGAGTCCACTACCTGTATGGGTGCTGTTTCATCCATTTGCACGAGTTGCGCCCCCTGCTATACCTATTCTTGCTGCACTTCCTTCTCTTATCTACGCAACTCTTGTTCCTTCCGGAGTTGCTCCTTCAACTCCTGCAACTCCTTCTTTGTTTCCTCCATTCTCCATTTCTCTCTCTATCTTTGCATGTTTCTCTTATTGTGTTGTTGCCTCTTTGCCTCTATTACCATAACTGCTTTGTCCACAAGTGGATTTCTTGGAGCTTGCAGCTTTTCTCTTCCTCCATGCGATTGACAATCTTCCTCTTACCCTTGTCGCACATTGTTATATTCACCTCTACTGCTGCTACTACTTCTAGTGCTCTCCGAGATGCTTCTTCATGCTACTTCACTATCCATTCCATAATGAGGACCAGTTCATTGATTCTAAAGGAGTTGTAACAATATCTCCATGGGTCCTCCTCTGCGCAATGAGTTGCCTCGTGGATTCAGTTGAACTATACTCTAGTGTAATGATCTTTCAGAGGACAATGCGGGTCATACAGATTGTAACTTCAGAGGTCGAATGGATACTTCTTCATTTGCTCTACTTCAACATCCGCATGCTTGAAACTTCGTATCTCGTATAACCCGATTGACAATGGAAGAGAGGGCCAAGGTGTCTTCTTCTTCCGGTGTAGCCTAACTGTCAATCCTGTGAGATGTGATATGATACTTCTTGCATGAAAAGTTTTTCCAAGGAAAACTTCGGTAGAACATGCAGAGGCTTCTCTACACTATACATCTGTACGAAGGTGCTAGATGGTGAGGCATACCAACTATGTAAATTAGTGCCTCCATTGTTGCCTTCAACATGAAGCGTGGATCCAGTTCGAATATCATCTTGTAAACTTGGGCGACAAAATGATAGGACAACTGCGTGATAACTCCTCTGAAACTGCATTCAGACAACATCTTACAACAATTGTTCACAGCTGTCTCCACTAGTGTGCATGCCCACGTCAAGCCCAGGAACTCCTATCGGGCATAGGTTGCATCCAAGATGTAGGTAGACATGTAGATCTTTGCTTGCATACCTTTGGGCGGCTGTCAAGCCCTTGTTACCTATTCCTTCAGCTAATGAGCCAACATGCTGGACCAGTTGCATGCTTTGCCTTCTCTAGCCAATTGGTGCAACGAAATCATCCAACTCTGTGGGAAGGTCTTTGTGCTTTCTTGGCCATACAGTCGACATGCAAAGATGACCAAGTATTGATACACCTTCTGCAGTATCTTCATCTTGTAGATCTGGTTAGGTGTCATCCTGAATCTAGCCGACTTCTTTACCCAATTCTTCAAAATGTCTCTGGGGTTGGCATTACTGCTCAGTAAGCTTAAGGGTGTCTCCATGATGATCACGAGCTTTGAAATCTGATACATCTCATCATAATCTGGTGCCCTGAAGGTAGCAATCTTTGTCCCACTGATACTGCTCAATGTCATTGTCTCGAGATTAGTGTTCAAGATGATCCAATGTATCATATCCACACATGGGAGCACATGATACATGCATGAAATCTAGTACAAGCTAGACTTGTGGATGTTCACATATACTTGTTGGTCTTCGAGGTCTTCCCAAAATGTGTCTGTAAATGCATCATTGACCTCTTTCCATTTCAACTTGATATCCTTGTCTATAATCAGGTTGGTATCTTCATAGATCGGTAGACTTGTAGACACTCTATCAACTGTTGCTCTAGTTGCACTTTTATCAGTGTCCTTTGATCCTACTCTCTTGGAGACCATTGATCCTAAACTACTAAGAGGCGAAAGAACACTTGCTAGATTTGGAGACAAAGTGACATGCATGGCAAGAAATCTATCAGCAAAAACCAAATCAAACTTAAGGAAAGACATGCAACATACCTGGGGATTGACTGGCTAGGATTGCCCAATTTCTTCTGGGAGGTTGGCTGACTAGCTGCCAGAATTGCACAAAAGGCAATCTGAGTTGTTTGGGGTGGCTGGCTGGCTATTGGATTTGCGCAATGTGCAATCCAGCCTAGCCTGATAGTTTTTGGAATTGTGTAATGCACAATTTTAGCTGGCAGTGGTTGCAGGCTCAATGACCACATTGTGCAACATTCTTGGCCAGCAGTCACTATCCCTTAGAATTGCACAATGCAAGATTAGAGGACAAATCTTGGGCAAAAATGTGCATTTCCTGAGAGGAAGATAGAGCCTTCCCTCTCAAGATTGCACAATGTTGTCTTGGTGAGGCAGGGTCCGGGACAAAGCTGCTTAGAACCGCAACAGGCAACTGAAAACAAATGTGATAGTGAATGCATGGCGATATTGAGTGTAAGCAATAGTAAATAATCGTGCATGCATGTGGGTGAAGTGATTCACCAAATCAACAACCGTTCGTGCAAAATAGTTTCATGCATGTGACAACAATGAGATGCTAATGAAAACAGAAATAATGCTAGTACAAGGTACTATGCATGTAAATGACAACAAACATTCACAAAAATCAAGAAAACAACACTCATGCAAGCGAAAACACAAAAATCAACCCAATTCTGGAAAAGACAAGTTAAGACCACTTACCCATGAATAACTGGGCTGGATGTGTTGAAGAGTCCTGGATGTGCTATGGTATGTTAGAGCTCCAAGATTAATGTGAATAAATGAGCTTTGAGCATCGAATAAATAAGTTTGAAGGTCATGACACGCATGCCACAAATTTAGGAAAAAGCGACACTTGGAGGAAAGATTCTAAAAAAATCTTACATGCAACCTCGAGCTACTAAAAATAGATCCCTAAAATCTAGGATGCTTTTTGCATGTTGCTTTTGCTATTCCTGGAAAAAGAAGCCCATGCATGCAAGTCAAGTTTCCTTGGTCCCGGGTGGAACCGGTCAACTCAACTACACATGCAACAATCTGCTGAGTTGGGAGGAAAAAATGCACATTTCTGGGAGGGAGCAAGGCTGGCTACCTAGGAGATTTATGCAATTTCTGCCCAGGATTGTGCAATTCCTGGGTTGAGGAGACTTGTTGGGAGGAATTGCGCAATTTTCTCAGTGAAGCTTGACTGATAGATTTGTGCAATTCTGGATCCTAGCAAGCTGCCATACAGAAT
The DNA here is from genome assembly GCA_000404065.3 of Pinus taeda. Classification (NCBI taxonomy): domain Eukaryota; kingdom Viridiplantae; phylum Streptophyta; class Pinopsida; order Pinales; family Pinaceae; genus Pinus; species Pinus taeda. Next base: position 73,266 of record APFE031431879.1, on the reverse strand, counting down.
TGCAAAATTTTTGGAGGGAAGGCTGGTTTCCCTCTAGAATTGCGCAATTTCTTAAGGGAGATGCTCAACTTGTAGCTGGACCAAGTCCGGAGAAACAACCTATGAGGGGAATGCAACAAGCTCTCATGGACAGTCTGTCATTCTGCAAGAAAATCGCTGAAGCTTGTGTACTTGACGAAGCAAGACATGTTGCTGCGAAAGGTTGGTAGGGAGGTGTTGAAGCCCCGAAAATTGGGTCTACAACAAGGGGGATACCCACCCAGTTTGGACCTTGAAAGCAACTCCTTTTCCGTTTGGGATGGTGGGTCCGACTGGGGATAATGGGACCAATTTCCCAATTTGTTTGTGATGATAAGAGTTGATGTTTTCCTTTCTAAATATTTCTAAATAGAATGCTTTTAATCTAAATCTAATCTAAAACATGCAATTTTATTCTAATGAACGAGAACATCTAATTCTAAAACTATCTTGGGAATTAACTTTTCACTTATCCGATCTAAAATAGTTTTTAACAACAATTGGTAATAAAGATCATTCAATTGCTACAAGAAAATAATTCATTAAAAATGAATTGTTTCGTATAAGAAATTAGCCGAAACAATTGTGAGAAGCATATCGCATAATAAGTTATTCATACATTTAAGCATAAACAGAATAGTCACCACCGTACAAAAGTGCCAAATGATAACTTAAACATTCAAGCTTTCGTATATAAACAACTGAGCATAACATATTACTTGACACATAAGAAAAAATCATTAAGAGATAAAAGTACCATTGATAACAAGTCCTACACATGAGCTTCAACAATATAGATTTATCTTCTCAAAATTCAATATCTACTAAGAGTACAGAAATGCATTTCAGTAGTAGACATTAAACATAGATATCAATAAATCTCGTTCCATTCATTCGTCAAAACCTCCTCAGAGGGTGCAGAAGTGCATGTTTTTGACAAATTTCCGGACCCCTCTCTAAATGAATGAGAGAGGTTTAAATACGACTAACTAAAGACTAAAAATAGTTTATTACAAAAATATAGGAGGAGGTTTAAATGGACGTCCTCATCTAAAGCAAAAATAAATAAAAAATAAAACTGAAACTGAATCTGAAAATTAACTATGCATTTGTTCTCTGAGATCGCAAGCATTCAGCATCGGCTTCAGGAGTGTCAGTTAGCTGACCTCCGATTTTAGTTGTCTTGTGAAAATAGAATCAGCAAGCACTAGCGCTATCTTTTTGGTAGAATTTGTAAGGCATTTAAGAGTCATACATTAATTGTGTGGTTTAACCAAGTATTTCCAGTAAGTGTCCCAATTAAACTTGGTTAACTTCTTGATTGACTCTACCTTTTCTTCAGCTTTCTGTCTCGAGCTTGTTTGTAGTTGTTGTGCCTTTGGGAGAAATCCTGGAGTGGTTTCTAATATCATGTTTTCTTTATGCAGATTTTCATTGACACAGTCAATGACATTACTTGCTGCCGTTGTTGCTTCTTCCACTGCCTGTTCTACCTTTTTGATCTGTGCATCCCACTTATTGAATAACATTTCTTTGTGGGATTCATTGATCTTGAGTAACCCTGCTCTCTTACCTTCTTCTGGTTCCTGCCAATTCAAATAATAAAAAATTTTCTTATCAATTAAATCATAATTGAGTTGCAAATCCACAACTTGACTTGTGATTTTGTCGCTCATCTCGCAGTGGGAGCTCCAATGCGATATTCTTTAGTAGAGTGCCTCTTTTGGTTGCAAGAGTTGGTAATTCAAGGCAAGGGCTTTTGAGACAAATTCTGTAACTTTGGGGTCATCTTTATGCATTTCTAACATGGCCTATAATTGATGTTCCTTTTCGGCCAATCTGCTTTGATTCCCTAGCTACATATGTTGAAAGTCCTATTGTAATTTTTCCAATTTTTCTTCCGCTTCCTGGTCAGCGCTGGCCTACTGCAACTATTGTTGCAAAAAGAGAATTTTTTCTTCTTTATCCTTAAGAAATATTTGTACTTCGAACGCTTTATCAATAGTAGTAGAAGCATAGGCTCCTGCGATCTGGGATAACTTAGTCAAATTTTCTATAGGATCAGTGCTAGGGTCTCGCCAAAGGACATATAGATACTCTGCCTCAGGTGGGAGCATGCTATCTAATTTTCTTTTCTTTCTTTGTCTTCTTACCACTTATTTGTGTTACAAATTGTAAAATACATCTAGAGGAGGAATCTCCTCTATCTTCAGCATGATTTCAGATGATGGGGTTATGGGAATATGTTCCGTTTCTGGAGCATTGATGACTGTTTCAATGACCATTTCTGTCATTGTCTATGTTGTATTCTCAGCTGTCTTCATGTTTTGCTCCTCGGTATTGATCAATTCATTAAATGTTTCCCACTCTTTCTCCAGCTTAGTTCTCATTGGCTTTGGTGGCTGGATGAGGGGAGCGGGAACCTTCACCTGTGGCGTTGATAAAACTTGTTGCTCTAGGTGCTCTTTAGATTGGGTAGTCTCCCTGACTGACCCTTGACTTTTATTATGGTCACTCTCTAACCGTTTAGAATGTTTTGGTGATTCTTTTCTAGACTTAGACTTGGATTTGGACTTGTCTGTCCCTGAGCTTCCACTTATACTGATGCTGGGAGTGGGCTCCCTTATTGGTTCTAAGCGCAACTTGTCTAAGGGGATGCTTGCTAATCTCCACTCTCTATAGAGTTTGAACACTTGGAATTCCGCTAGGCCAAATTGAATTTGGGCCATGTGCAAAATGTCTTTAAGTGTGCTCTTCTGCTGGAAGATGTCATCAAAGAGATCATCTTCTTTAGTGAATAATTTTATTTTGACAACTGTAGTAAATTTTTTTATTACATCAAAGGGATCAAACTGTCTCCCTGGAAATTTAAACAGTCATAGACTCAACATGTTGTCTTCTTCTTTAAAATCATGACCTAAATCAAACAGCGAAAATGCCCCACAAGCCAAAGAGAATTGCGGCCAGACGACATTTTTCTTATCTTTCAATTCTTTGCTCATTTGTCCAACCCCGCAGGTTTGGTAGGCTATTTCACGGGCCATTAGCTTATTAGGAACATACAAGGGAAGCACATGAGGGGAAGCAATACTTCCAAATACTTTGATATAAGTGAAAAAATCTTCTCTGAACCATCTTTTGACAGGGAGAATATCAACTTTAGCTTCGGGGGAAAATCTTGGGGCGTCTTTATTATACAATATTCTGTGAAGGGGTAACATAACTCCATGACAAATTCTATAAAAATATGGGGTAAACTTGGAATCCCACAATTCCTTATGGTAGACCTGAATGGGCAAGGGATTCTATATAGTCCACTTCCAACCCATGAGAGGAAATCTAGAAACCGAACAGATTGCATCCATAACATAAGCAACTAAAAAGAAAGGAGGATAAATCCTCTGAGAGGGAGTTATTTTAGATCGGTAATTCCAAATAGCTGAGGCTAAATTATCAGACAATATCTGGGTCCAATCCATAATAGTGGCGTTGGTGGTCACATCTAATAGGGTTAGCCACTCGGATGAAAACTTGTTGATATTAGGCCTTCCAAATCACCTACATAGCATAGCAGCAGCAAAACAATACAGGGAGGAGAGGGAACTGGTACTGTACATACCGTATTTTCCCTTTTTCAATGGCTTTTCCTTTGCTGACCAGATTTTGGTGCATTCTGCCAGATCTTCGTTCTCTTTGGCGAATTTCTCCATGAATTTCTTATTGTAGCTAGCCTATGGCCCTGGTAAATGGTACATAAGTCTTAAATCCTATGGGGTAAATGACCCAATAAGCTCCTGGCTCCGAGACTTGAATTTCCTGTTTGTTATATCAACGTTGTCTAATACCCACTTGACCATGTCTGTATAGGGAAGTATCTTAGGCCTTGCTGCTATGCAGTGCAGGAATGAGCATGCAAGTTCAGTAAGTGATGCTTCAGATGACCCGTGTGCGTCTGCTGTAACTGTAACTTCCATAATGCTGGTGTTTTCTTCTTCCAGCAGTCTGTACATGCCTTCCCAAGTGGATATGCCGACTTCTCTAGTACAGGCGGTGTCTGTGAATAGGGCGTCATCTCTGTTTTCTCAGCAATTAGAGATTTTCCCTTCTTCCCCATTACGTTCTACACACTGCTCTATATATTATTCTGCTTCCCGCTCCTGCAAGTTTACAAGTAAGGAACGAATAATGGTAAGTGATAAGGTCTAAATATTTTCTCATAAATGACCATCAATAAACCACTAAGTTGACATTAATGCCAATAAATCAGTATCGGATTACGACAAATATTTCATTGAACAATGAGCCCTGTTGATTTGCGATAAAGCAATTTTGCTATTTGCTTCGCAATATCACTGATTGCCATATCGATAATCCTTTTTGTTAACAATCATTTATTTCTTTATGTGACTACGAGATGCGATTTGCGAGATGCTTTATCACATATCGTAGGATCAGGATGTTTTATCTTGGGTGGTGCTTGCGACATCTGAAATCTGCGATGTGTGATGAGTCTGTAAGGCGTGCATTCTCGCATCATCGTGTTTTCGTAATTTCGAAAGTTTGCTTATATGATATCCTCCTTTACCCTTTTGCAATGCGATGCTTTATTATTAAGAGAACGATTTTATTTGAAACTTATCATAATACTTAATTTTTTTGGGTTTTGCGGATGTTTTTCCTAAGTTTGTGATACCGTGTTTTATTCAAAGGGAATTATAAGTTCTTTTTTCTTTTTTTAGAAGGGTCCCCATTTATTTAGCTTTATTATTAATACTAAATAAAAAGGGGGGTTGTTGCTGGCCACAACAATTGGCGATTCACTAGGAAGAACCAATTATCTCTGATTATCTTTTGAATTTTCTAAAACTTCCAAAATAGAAAAGTTTTATGGAAAATCAAACTTTATTATAGAAATATAAAGTGCATCATGCTCTTAGCCATTAATGATAGTTTGTTTCTTCTGTGCTAATTCTGATTATTTTCTTCCCAAAGCTAGTCATTGTATTTACATCAGCCACTACTTGGTTTATAAAGATAAAAACAAAGACATCTTTGTAGATTAGTTTTAAGTATGCTCATTTGTCGTAGGTAGAGCCTTTGCTGCCAGTAGGTGTTCATAGCCTTGACAGGGTTACCTGTTACCCAAAAATGATCCTGTATCCTACTTCGAGAAGTATACAATTTTCAAAGATAAATCCATATCCACACTTATTGCTTTTGTTTTCTTTTAATTCTTAAAGAACAATGTCTTGGTTTGGTGGCCAAATTTTAACAGTGCCATTCACTTGATTTATAACTTTGCTGAACAAGCTGGTTTGTGATGAGACCCCTTGTCTTTTGATTGCAACAATCTTGAGTCATTGCCTTGTTTTCGTATGCAGTTTTGGCAATGTCAGCAAGTTATAATCTCTATGATCATGATAAGTCGTCTTGTGATGAGACCTCTTATTCTTTAAGTCTATAGTATATCATTGGATTACTCCTTGAAACTCGTAATTCCCTAGGTGGGGAGGACGCCATTGGTTCCTTAAGAATAGCTCTGGATGACAATTATAGAGTTTTTGAAGGCATCTTTTCTACAAAGAATGTTCGTTTCATTATTGATGCTTTTGATGACTGATATAAAACAAATTCCCGCTAAAGGGTTTTTTTATCAAAATTTGTAAGGCTGAAACTAGTAAAATTTTCAGGCTTGTAGCATTTGATTGTATCTTTCAATAATAACGATTAATTTTCCAAATCAGTTCTATTTATACAAGTGAAAAACAAAATTTAAAAGAAACACTAATCTTTTTCGTGAAATCCAAAGGTAACCATTTACAACCTGTTTTATTATCAAAATAAAGCTATAAAGAGTAATTTACAAAAATAGAAAAGGTCATCTTCTATGGAAAGTATTTTTTAAGGATTTGCCCATTAACAGGTAAAGATTCTCTTTTCCCTGCTACATCTTGCAACATGAAAATCGATGGACCTATAATTTCAACAATTTGGAGTGGTCCAAGCCACATTTGTTGGAATTTAGAATGTTTGCCTTTTTCTTCGCGAGCCTTATCCCATTTCAATACTAAATATCCAATTTGAAAATCCTTCCTAGATACCATGTTTGAATCGAAGGAAGCCTTTACTAATGCTTGATGATAAGCATGTGTTATTTTAGCCTGTTCTCGTTGCTCTTCTAGATTAAGGATCTGCATTTGTCTTAGTTGTAAAGATGAAGATGTTATTTCTTCAATAAATTGAACTAAGGCTAAAGAAGGAATTGCTAGATGAGCTGGGAGAACTACTTCTTTCCCATAAACTAAATTAAAGGGAGAAGTGTCGATGGAAGCCTTTTGAGTTATTCGGTCTACCCAAAGAGCATACATCAAAGATTTGTGCCAATTTTTATGATTCTGATCAATGGTTCGCTTAATGATTCTGATTAAGTTTTTATTTGTTGATTCGGCCAACCCGTTCCCTTGTGGGTAATAATTGGCAGAATATTTAAGGTTAAAACCTCTTTTAAGTGCAAATTCAGTCATAGCATTTCCAGAAAAATATGATGCATTGTCAAACATTAAAGCAGAAGGTAAACCAAACCTGGTAATTATGAACTGATCTATGAAATCGATGATATGTTCAGCATTAGTTGTCTTGAGAGGAACAACTTCTACCCATTTAGTAAAATAATCTGTAGCTGTAAGGATGTACCTATGCTACTTAGAAGAGTGAGGAACAATCTCACCTATCATATCCAATCCCCGTTGATCAAATGGTTGATCAATATTGACTGGTTACAATGGCAATGTTGGTTTCTTCTATCTTCCAACAGCAGTTTGACAAACTTGACATTTCCTTACATAGCTATGTGCATCTTTAAATAGTGTAGGCCAATAGTATCATGCGCGCAAAATTTTATGTGTTGTTGCATCTCCTGCATAATGTCCACTTGCTGGTCCATCATGGAGTTCCCACAACACTTTTTCAGCTTCAAATTTCTCAAGACATCGAAGAAGAACAAAATCATAATTCATCCTAAAAAGTACATTGTTTACGAGTTGATACTACTTGGCTTTCAATCCTAGGTCTCTTTTCTTTGTATAATTCAGATTTGAAGGAGCATATCCATTTTTTAGATAAAACATGATATCAACATATCTCAATTCAATATCGTTTAGGCTTACCTCATGCATTTGTACCTCTTGATTAGGAGATGGTATTTCAGAAATAAGCGATGCTCCAGCCAACATCTTGCAAAAGCCTTGACCTTTTACAATATTTGTTGGCTTGATCTAATCATCGTATTCTTGTAGGGTAGTGACCCAATTTGCTCTCTTTTCACCCATGTCTTTCTGCACTAAGAGATTTCTTCCCACTGGAAATGGCACTATTATCTTTGTATGGGTCTTAATAAGAAAGGGTCTAAAATGTTTGATCACTTTGAAAACAACATAAGCTTGTTTCTCAACGTCAGAGTAATTTAATTCAGCCCCTTGTAAATTTGAACTAAAGAAGGCAATTGGGGCTTTAGCTTTGTCTTGATTGGCTTGCGTGAGTATTGCAACATATGACTTCTCAGAGGAAAATGTATACAAAATGAAAGGATCGGAAAAATTTGGAGTTGCTAGGGATGGGGCATTAACAATCGCTTGCTTAATCAGATTGAATGCTTCATACTTTACTTGGCACCATTTAAAGAGTGAATTTTTCTTGATAATTTCTTGTAATGGTGACACAATCCTTGAGAAGTCTGGAACAAATCTTTTAACAAAATAAATTTGGCCAAGGAAGGATTGCACTGCTTTCTTATTATGTGGTAAGGATAATTCAGAAATTTCCTTAATTCTATTTGGATCAATATGGATTCTAGATTTTGACACTATAAATCCAAGAAGTTTTCTTTCACTTAATGCAAAAAGGGACTTTTTTGGATTAAGTGAAATCCCATACCTTTGACAACGTTGGAAGATCTGCTTTAAGTATCTGAGGTGATTACCACTTTTTTTAGAATATACTGTTATGTCATCCAAATAAATCACCACTGATTTGTTTACTAACCCCTTAAATGTCCTATCCATGGCCCTTTGAAATGTGGCGCCAACGTTAATCAGCCCAAAGGCATCTTTTGATATGCATAAGTACCCCATTTGATTCTGAATGTGGTTTTTAGCTAATCATCAGGATGGACCAAAACTTGGTTGTAGCCAGAGAAACCATCTAAAAAGGACATTAATTTTGATCCTGCAACCGCTTGCAATATTTGTTCCATAGGAGGCAAGGGAAAATTATGTTTTTGGCAGGCTTTGTTAAGATTTCGAAAGTTGATACAAATCCAAATGTCTCTGTTTTTGTTTCTGACTGGAACCAAGTTGGAAACCCATCTAGAATGTCAAACGGGAAAAATAATTTTGGATTTCAATAATTTATTGAGCTTAGATTTTATTTGACTTTCTAGATTAGGATGAATCTTCCTCAACTTTTGCTGGACAATTTTTTCATCAGCTATCATTGGGATAGTATGCTGAATGATTGAAGTGTCGTAAGTCTTAAGGTCATCGTAATTCCAGGCAAAGACACTTTTATACTGTTTCAGGAGCTGAACAAAGGCTAATTTTTCTTCTGGGGCTAGGTCAAGACCTAGGTTGATATTTTGTGGCTTGGTATCCGTTTCTAGATTTACTAATTCATAGTTCAAAGTTGAACTCTGATGTTTTAAATTGGTAGACCTTTTAAATCTGTCTTTCAAATCATATAGGTCTTCCAACTTGACTACAGATTTTGGTATGGCATTATTGGTGCTCTCTTGCTGTAACTGCTTGTCATGTTGGTCCTTATCAATTGTCTGATTAGTGTAAGATCCTTCTGATGTCAAGAAACTCACAATATTAGGGTCATTGTTGAAAATTCTCCAGTTGGTAACATTATCAGGGGTGGAGGGCCTAAAGATCAATTTGATTGAGTATCTGTCTAGGCTATATTCTTCTGAGGGAATGAGCTTGGAAGCTACATTAGCTAGGAGGTCAGCACTAGCATTTTGGAGTATGGGAATGGATGAAATATTGAATGCTATAAAATGCTCAGTCAGATCTTACACTAAAGATCACATATATTGTACACAAGTCCTATGAAATTATGTACTTGCTCCCATGCTATCTTAAAGTTAAAATATTACAAAGACTTAAAATCCTTATCTCTAAAGAAGTGATTTAAGGAAAATAAATAACCTTTAATTAAGATTGAAAATTAATTAGTGCACTTGGTAAATAAAAATATGAAGGAGAGCTCACAGATATATGAATTAAGTATGGGTTGAGATTCTCTTGTTACTTAGTGGTAAAGGATTTTATTTGTTGAAATAAATGTGTATAATTTAACTTTCATGTTTAATCTTTAATGAAATGCGAGTGAATTTATTACGATAATGTAAAGTTAATGAAATAGGAGTGAATTTATTAGGATAACATAAAGTTAAAAAAGTTAAAAATTATATTTATTTTATAAATTAATTTAGATTTATGTTATTTCTTATTTATTAAGTATTGGTGTTGAAAAGGGATGAAATATTTTTCATTTTAAAAATAGGTTTGTAGGGATTTGATTTTTTTGAACGTTTGGTAAATTTATAGTTAAGATGGATTAAGTTAATTTAATTATTAATTATGATTATAGTTATTAATTTTATGTTATTATTTCTTGTTTTATTGATTTTTTTCTTTCTTAAGGTCCAATAGACCATATTAGTCTTACTGAACATTAATCATCATCAT
>APFE031431879.1:51870-62818 GCA_000404065.3 Pinus taeda | reverse complement strand
ATTTTCTTTTTAACAGATCTAATAAATATATATAATCATATAAAATAATATGTCTACTCACTAGATTTAAATAAAATAAATAAATAAATTAACAAAGTAACTTATTATTTTTCAATCACTCCAATTGAAATTTAAATGTAAATAAATAAAAGGAAAGAATTACCCTGAGTCATCAACACAAAGTATAGCCTTTATTATTTTTCAATCAATAAAAGAATCCAGTCTCACATTTCACCTAAAATTCGCTCCAATTTAACTCCTCAAAGTCATTTCAATTTAACTCTTCTTGCGTTCTAAATTTTATTGTGTAACATGTTTTTATTAGTGATCCAATTGTTGATGAGCTATATATAAGCTATTCACAAATTGTTGCCTTGGCATTGTGCAATAAAGAATAAATGCTGGGTTGAAATTAATACATAATTTAAATATGAAATTACTTTTAAAAATTTAAGATCATTAATCATCAACATAAGAATTATTTCAATTAATTAATACATAATTCAAAAGAGTAATGATTGGTGAAAAATTTACTTGCAAGATGAAGAATTAATTTGTGATTTCATAATTGTTGTGCTACTTTGGATCCAACTCACTATAACCAACATTTTGGGGAGGAATCTCAACCCAATTATAGGCTTAACTACACTATTTCTTTTTACAGTGACCACCCCTAAGCCCTCAATCAACTACCTCTAACTCTGTAGCAAATCTCTCCAATCCCAAAATTCTCATAGGAAAAAAATGCCTCACATCTTCCTTCTCATCCACTAAATACAATTTGTTCCAAAAACGGAAGAAATATTTTCATTCACATAATCTATGTCATTATGCAATTTTTATTTTTATCTTAAGTTTTTCCTTAATTTGATATTAAATGCCTCACATCCTCCTTCTCATCCACTAAATACAATTTGTTCCAAAACGGGAAGGAATATTTTCATTCACATAATCTATGTCATTATGCAATTTTTATTTTTATCTTAAGTTTTTCCTTAATTTGAATAAATTAGTTTTTAATTATTTTATTGTTTTACTTTTTTTATTAACTGACTTTTTGGAGAAGTTTAATCTTACTCTTTTAACCTTTTTGGAATTTTTTTTTAATTATTATTATTAATATTAATTAATATAATAATATATAGCGTTAAAGAATCTTAGCTCGAGCCATTTGGTAAACAATTTGTTTCCCCGAGTGCATGGGTTTAAGTCTTCAAAGACATGTAACTAACCCATTGTGGGATATATGAAATAGTTTTGTTTGGTGTAATCTTGTGACAATTTGTTTCCCCAAGTGCATGGGTTTAAGTCTTCAAAGACATGTTGTAACTAACCCATTGTGGGATATATGAAATAGTTTTGTTTGGTGTAATCTTGACAATCAATATTTCAAAGTTACCGATTCTCCAGAAAATTTTTATTCCGCTTTAAAAAAAATAATAATAATCTAGGGCACTATATGAGGGGAAATACCCCCAATGTTTTGCATGAGACATATGACTTAGGAAGAAAAAAGAAAAAAACTCCATACAAATTAACATAAAAAACCACTAAACTATCGAACAATTAAACATCACCATATATCAACCATTCAATCTTAGATATCCTATGAGAATCATCACTTTTCTACCTACATCACCTTATAATCCTTGTAAAAAGTTTAACAAAGGATTCATTTTATCACTTAAGTTAACTATAACATATATTAGGGGATTTGGAACTTAAGGGGGAACTCGGAAATGCAATCACATTTTCCTAAGATGGAAGATTGAGGAAGCATATCTACTTGATTACTTGGATGAACGAAGGAGAGAAATAATGAAGTTTGTATTCGAGTCGAGGAACAAGCTTTTGTCTCATGGAAAAAAGGTTAAGGTTTTCAACATAAGTTTGGTTAAGGAGGAAGGGATCAACTTGATTCATGAGAAGAAATCTCTATTCAAAATTAAGGTGATGAAATGAATGGGTTCCAGATAGATTCTCCACAAGCTTCTAAACTATAGGAAGAAAATAATTTTAGTGGCAAATGAGTTGAGAAGTCTATTCTTTCATTATTTAAGTCAAAGATAGGGGAGCAAGGTATTTAAGTCAAAGATAGGGGAGCAAGATACCTTGTGGGTATATGGGAGTAGATTATGTGGGTATAGGTTGATATGATGGCTATCATCTAATGCAAAGGGAGATTAAGATTGTCTTTACATTTAAAAGCTTGGGAGAATGAGTTTATACAACCTGTCATTAAATCCAAACTATTCATTTTGGAGTTAGGAGTGTTGGCAATGTTGGAATTGATGTCAAATGATCATAGTCATGTTGTTGGAATTTGTCACATTGATGAGTTTGTTATGTTGATGAGGCAGATTGCTCAAGGTTGATTTCTTGATGTCCAAAGGCTAATTAAGTGATGTGATGAGCAAAGGATTTGATGCTTGATAATTGACGATTTCTTTCACGCTGTTTAATAATTAACTTGTCCTGACGATGAACCACACTGGTTGGTTCGAAACGCGTCAACAAAAGATTATTTATGTGATTTTGCCGAAAATTTCTAAACGATTTCTTTCATGTTGCTTTGATGTTTATCCTTCAAATAAAATCAAGACATTGACACATAAGAACCAAAGAACAAAGCCTGAAGAACTAGAGAACTAAAGAATAAAGGATTTTCTCAAGGTTGATTGTGTTGATTGCTTGATGTACAAAGGATGATTAAGTAATATGATGTGCAAAGGCTTTGATGCATGACAATTGATGATTGCTTTGATGTTTATCCTTCAAACAAAATGAAGACATGACAAATAAGAACCAGAGAACAAAGGATGAAGAAACAGAGAACCAAAGAACAAAGGCTGAAGAAAACATTGTTGTGATTGAACAAAATTAGTTTATATTTTTGACCTCTTAACAACAACAATGCTCAAGTTGCTCTCATGGTTAGCATTATAACACATGGCAACTAGTGTTTAACCTACATTAACCTCTATAGTAACACACCCTAGCTTCAGCTAGCCCGCGTTACAACAAGTTTGTCTATTTGAGCCTTAGCTTATGCAATAATGAATCCTTAACCATGATTCTTCATATGTACAATTAGTACAAAGAACATTTGTCCTAATTTGAGACCCGACTAAAAACGAAGAGATGAGATGAAAATAGCCCTGGAATAACAAGAGGCAACTCCTCATTTCAAATTCTTGCGTAGAATGCAACCAATCAGAGAGGCATGTTTATAAAAGATGCACTGTTGAATGATAATTTTTTGTGAATTGAGAATTTGTATGAGAGAATTCTTGAACAAGCCCGGTAGGGAGAAAAGAGGAAGAGACAGAGTAGTATAATTGGAGCAGACTTGAAGAAGAGAAGCAGAGAGGATAAGTAGAAGAAAAGAGGGTAGAAATTAATTTCAAAACAAAGACAAAGACCAGGTAGCCAACAAATTTGATTTTTAATATAATCAATGGATTGTAGTCTCCTTTCAAGTTGTAATCTGATAAAGAACAGGTTCTAGCATGTTGTGGTAGGAGCCTCCTATGGGTTGTAGCCTGTAGAAAATTTGTGGGAGTTGGAGATTCCTTGTAAGTTGAAGCTTGCAAAAGAATTAAAGTAACAACCTCATGTAGGTTGGAGTCTATAGGAAATTTGATGTAATAAGGGAGTAGGAGCTTACCTTTATATCACATCACAAAATTCATGGTTTTCTCCCTTTATGGGTTTCCACTTATATCTGGTGTTTTCATGTGTTGGTTGTTGAATGTATCACTTGTGTGAATGCTACACACACACACACACACATATATGCACAAATTTCTCTCTCTGGTAACCGCAAAAGAAATAATTAATAACTCAACATATACATAAGTCATTAGCTACAAAAGAATAAATTTGAAAAAGGAAATTAAGTTGATCACATATCAATTTTTGTTGTCGACGTGTTTCGAACCACTAAGTGCAGTTCATCATCAAGATTTGGATGAAAGTATTGATCCAACAACCATTATATATAATGTAGAGATGAAAACGGCCAGAAAAATGAACATTGAAGGAAACAATAAAATAATCAAAATAGATGTTAAGGAATTAATATAAAAATGAATATTAAATCTAGTCATAATAAAAATACATTATTATTATTTTGATATAATTTTAAAATTATTACTTTTACTTTATACTTTGAATAATAATAAATAATTCAAAAAAAAAAATCCTAAATCTAGTCTTCAAAAGAAATATTTCTAATAATATGTTCTTAAGATTTTATATAATATCAATAAAATTTTTACTATGATTTAATATTATTACTTTGACTTAATCTTAATACATTGATATAATAATACCAATTCCAAAAAAAAAAAATGATAATATTATTTCCTTGACTTAATCTTATTACTTTGACTTAATCTTAATACTTTGATATAATAATACTAATTCCAAAGTCCACGAGGTCTTGGATAGATAGTGGTCAGGTGCTCTGTTAAGACACTCCTTGATGTGAAGTCACTGGTTCAATTCCCCACCCCGATCAGGGCAATATATTGGACATGATGAAGATGTAGTCTCATCAAGCTTACAAAAAAAAATGATACTAATTCCAAAAAAAATGATAATATTATTACCCTGACTTAATCTTATTACTTTGACTTAATATTAATACTTTGATATAATAATACTAATATAAAAAAAATGATAATATTATTACCTTGACTTAGCCTTATTACTTTGAAAAAGGAAGAAGGAAGGGGAAGCTAAAATAAGACAAGATATCAAGGGAACAATGAAAAAACGAAATAAAGAAAAAGAAAAGCACTCATGAATCAACCTAAAGAAATGGAAAACAACATTAAGAAAGAAAGGAGAAGGGGAAGGGCACAAACTTAGGGAAAAATAGATGGGATCCAACAACTACTAATTTTCCACCCATCATTCCTATTCAACATGATAGATCTCTTTTCAATTTCAATAGCCTCCCTAAACTTACGGTGATGGAAGTGGTTGATCTTGGAAATAATACGAGAATATTCTATACAAAGTGGTGTTTAGTTTTGTTAGCATGTTCTGCTAGAGATGAGAAGTGAGCCTTACAATGTCTGATCTCAGGTGCATGCTCACGAATTCTTTGATTTATAGAGCAGTGAATTTCTCCAATGTGGGGGGTCTCAGAGGAACATGGGATTAAATAAACACCTTTCACGTCTTTTGGATCCAACAGGTCTTTGACGGATCTGAGGGAGCTATGAATAGTATTCAGGGGTCTAAAAGAAGAAGAGATCCTATACTTCCTTAAAATTCGAGCAACCTTGTCAATGGTACTTTGGATAAAGGGAAGTTGAACATTGATAACTAATTCTCTTTGATCTTTGCTTAATTTAGGAGCTTTGGTAGCCTTCAAGAAATATTTGATACCTTGGGACCAACTATAACCATTATTTCAAAAAACTTTAAGGAGATGGATTTTCTCATCATCCAAGTGATATTTATCTGAGACCCTAAGAGCATGAGTGGCCAAAGTGTTGAGAACACCAACCTTTTGAGCCAAAAATGATGGGAGTTGAATTGATTAAATGAAAAGACACAATTACTGATTCACCACCCCTTCCCACCGCCCTCCCCTCAGTAATTGCCAAGTATTTATCAAGGAGGTAAGGGTAGAGATGATGATTGTGTGGAAGGTTTATAATGGAAATGGAATTAGAGTTATTAGTGTTGAGTATTTCAAAGATAACCATAGGTGGCTTGATTCAATTTTTAAGGGAAGAATTTGATGCATGAGCATCTACTAGTCAAAATTCACCTTTGACCATCTTAGGTCAAACCCTATTAACTAAAGGAAGTTGGTTTCCCTAATTTCATTTTCAATTATAATATTTTCCTAGATATAATCTAGAAGGAACTTGAGTTGTTAATAAGTTAGGATGAGTTCCATTATAAAGTTATGTTAAGAACATAATTAGCTAAATTTGAGATTTTTTTGGAAAATATAGAAAAAAATTCGAGTTGTTGGGTTTGTACAAGAACTCTATGGAAAATAGTTTCTTATGTAATTGGAATGATTAGATTAAAAAATAAGAGTGAGAGAGAAGAGTGCAAGGAATATTAAATTAAGGAGGAATACTGTGCAATATTGTGCAATTTTGATTTTTCCTTCCATTCCAGAATCAATATATGAATTTGTTAATTCTTGGTGCTTAGAAACTCTGTGTATGTGTGATATTTCATGTTTTTTCCCTGGGGAAAAATCGTAATTTTCCATTAATATAGAAAAATTACATGTAGTAAATGCATGTACGACATATGCAGTAAGTTTGGTCGTGGCCATCAAAAATATGAGCCTGTACATAATTTACCATGCAAGGTACACTGAAAAAAGTTCATATAAAGGATATATACAATGTATAAAAATTAGTACTGATAATAATCATTGCTATATACTGCAAATATTAGGGCCTAGTGGCCCGCTGGTAGAATTGGTCTATATAGGGATGATGATAATACTGGTAATGTTCTTCTCCTTACTACTCATGGATTATCCACAATCCTCTGGGATGTACCATGGCCTCCTTGGAAAGTTGGTCAGAAACCATATTACGCTTCTTGTAATCATGTTGAAAAGAGATATAAGTAAATTGGGCTTTTAGGATCATGATTTCATCCAAAATGTTTCTGAGAGAGTGCATATGACATGCAACTTTGTTGTTGAACCAATTGATGATGATTTTAGAATCTCCAAATATCTGAATGTGATTGCATGCATGTGTGAGAGAAAAATGGAGGAGGTGTCTAAGAGAGATCAATTCTGCAAAATTGTTTGTCCCCATCCCCAAACTCGTCTGTATTCTGAAGAGATGATTTTCAGTTTTATGTAATATAATTAACCCCCCCCCCCCCCCCCCACACCCATGTGCTTGTGCTGCACCATCAAAATATGCCCAAGGTAGATTATGATCAATGACTTCAGGTGTCACGACGCAGCTAGCAGGGGCGTGATTCTCTTTCGAGATTTCATGATAGGAAGATACAATTTGGGCAATGGATGGTGGCCAATGACCCACTCTATCTTTGAAAATGATCCCATTCCTATTGAGCCAAATAGTCCAGCAGGTTAGCGGTGGAAGACGGTGAACATTTTGGTTCAAGGACCCAACCCTCCATTGATTCCAAGCTTCTAAAACATTGAGACCGTGCCATCTGTTGGTTAAGGATAATGCAACTAGAACATGTTCCCAAATGTGAAGCACCATAGGGCAGAACAGAAAAAGGCGATCATTTGATTCCTCTGCCTATTGACAGAGCACACACCAAGAGGGACCAGAGAAGGATCGTTGCATTAGATTGACCCTTGATTCCACATGAATAGTTTAGTTCGTGGAGATGCTTCTAATTTCCAAAGACCTCGCCACCAATCCAATAGCTCAGGCGGCTTGTGGGGAATATGAATGATAGGATAACTAGCTTTGGGGGAATAAGTGCTGTGAGCAGCAGGGGCCCAAATGAGTTCATCAATGCCATCCTTTATTCAGACATGGGATTTTGTTAGCACATTAATATGGCCATCCCAATCTTGTTTCCATCACATAGGAATACCCAGATTCTCAGCAATTTTCCATGCTTGTGTACAATTGTGGTATTCCCAGGGTCAACAATATGAGCAATCATAGAAATATCTCTGTTCTTGAGAAATTGAGTGAGGTCAGGAGAGAGGCGAAACACGTTGCCACAACCTGTCCAGGGGTCAATGCCAATTCGCATAGATAAACCATCTCTAAGCCTCCAAGTGATTCCATTCCTAATGGTGTGTAAAGTATGTAATACAACGCACCAACCCATGGATGTCCCATTTCTCTACCAGGTAGGCAAGCGAATCTAGTCCATAATATGATGTGGCCAGATATATTTGTAGTGAATCACGTTTGTCCAAAGGCCATGGGAGGTAAGGATAAGCTATCCCATCTTTGTAGCTAGTGCATGAGCAAAGGAGGACATGTCTTTCAATCCCCAACCACCCATTTATTTGGAATTGTAATGTGTCTCCAGCTCACCCAGGCAAATGGTTTTCCTTCCTTATAACCATTCCAAAGGAATCTGTAGCAATTTTTTTGTATCTAGGATAAAATTCCTTTCTGAATCCATGACGGAGACATCCAGTACATAGGTGTAGCCTCCAAGACTATTTTAATTAGTACTAATCAACCTGATCTAGAGAGGAATATGTGATTCCAATTGAGTAGTCTTTTTTCAATCTTGGTCGTAAGCCATATCCAATCAGTGGTCTAGTAGCAATGTGGTCTGATCCAGAACCCAAGGTATTTGAGCCCATCATCTAGTTCATGGCTCTGGAATGGGAATTTCTGTTGAGCAACCCAAGCTTCCTATGGAGTGCAGGCTGAGAGGGTGATAGTGGATTTCAATCGATTAGGTTCCATACCCGTGGCTGAAGAGAAGAGCAGCAAGATGTCATAGAATGCAGTGGTGTCTCAAATGCCTCCATTGAGAAATATGAGCACATCATCGACAAAGAGGAGGTGGGTGAGAATACATTGGTTAGATATGTTGAGACCCTGTAAGCTCCCCTCGATTTTAGCCAAGGCTATTAATTTGCTAAGTCCCTCCATGACTAGAAAAAAGAGGAGCGGGGAGAGGGGGAAACCTTGTTTGAGTCCACGTTCTGCATTGAAAATTTGGAAGCAGATCCATTGATCAAGACATTGAAAGAGACAGTAGTGATGCACACATGATGCAATTAATGAAGGGAGGAGGAAAGCCTAAATGGGTGAGTAGCATTTTGAGATAGAGTCAACTCCCCTGATCAAAGGCTTTTGAGAGGTAAACTTTACGAATGACACCTTTAATATTTTTTGTCTTAATGGAGTGGAGGGCTTCTTGAGCAGTGCCAATAGCCTCATGAATTTGTCTATTATGGAGGAAAGCAAATTGTTCGGGAGAAATATGACATGATAGGATAGGCTTAAGTCTATTGGAAATAATCTTGGCGATGATCTTGTATAGACAGTTGCAGAGTGAGATAGGCTTGAAATCATTGAAAGATATAGGAGAGTCAGTTTTGGGGATGAGGGTGATGAAGGCAGAGTTGATGGCCTCGTACATTCTCCATGAAATCTCACAGTCCTCCACCACCTTTAGCAAATGTTGTCCAATAGTAACGCAAAAGGCTAAGTAAAACTGAATAGTCCATCCATCAGGTCCCAGAATTTTATCTTTCTTGAACCATTTTAGCATGCTTTCCAATTCTCCCATAGTAACAATATTTGTAAGCTACTCTACCTCTTTTGGATCAAAAAACTGAGGGAAGAGTCCAACGATCCGAACTATTTCGGTAAGGGTGGCACCGAGGGGAGCCTTGAAAATATTCTGGAAATGTGAGTGCCTAGGTGTGCCAGCTGATGAAAATATGTTGCGAGTTGACCATCCTTAGATGGCATGTGCTAAATGGCATTGCTGACTTTTCTTCCCTTTGCATAATTGTGGAAAAACTTTGTAATCTCATCTCTAGCCTGAAGCCAAATAACCCGACTTCGAAGGTGCCATGTTTCTTCTCAATCTTTGAGAATATTGGATCTTTGAGTCTCCAGGTTAATGAGATTTGATTTAGCCTCCGCAGATATAAATCCTCACCCATACTCATCTAGGAGATTGACCAAATTAGACTCAATGGTAAGGAGAGTCTGTTAATCCCGATCTCATTTGTCTTTTGCCCATTTAATAGAAAATCTCTTGATTTCAAGAAGGTAATGACAGAATCCTTCAGCAATGGTTCTCCCTAGTGTAGGTGGATGAGAGTGCCAATAATCTATGACCAAATTGATGTAATTTGGGTCCTTTAACCAAGTGGTATTGAATTTTAAAGGGGCCCTATGCTTCTGGAAAGGACCCGAAAACTCCATGAATATGGGAGAATGATCAGATATTCCACCAGATCCAACCCACTGTCTATAATTTGAAAGGGTTCTTACCAAAATCCTGGCTAGAGAAACATCCCCTGTTCTTCTGTTGCACCATGTAGGCTGAGATTTGTTCATAGGTATGTCAATCAAGTGGTGTTGCTCAAGAAGCTACTCCATAATGTCAGATAAGGGATCCACTCGTGAATTACATCCCCAAGATTCCCCATATTCAAAGGAGAAATTCAAATCCCCACCCAAAATGAGATTGTCAGATCTGACAAATGATAGATTGAGGAGGTGGTTCCAAAAAATAGCTCGGTTTTGACAGGGAGAATATACATTGATAATCCTAAAATCCTTACCAAACTCCGAGGAGTAGATGTCCATGCCGATGAAGCCAAATCCTCCCCAGGAGGCTTTGAGTTTGATATTGTGAGGGTTTATGCCTAGAAAAAGACCTCCAGATCGCCCAATGACGTCAAGTGCGTGGAAGGTCTAGCCCGACTTCAAAGATTGCAGTATAGGAATCACCAGATCAGCCAAACCAAGAGTTTCTTGAAGGAAGATGATATCAACATTCTCAAAATCAAATAATCATCTGAGGGCTAGTTTTTTAGGAGGGCTAGCCAGTTGATGGGGGTGGCAAAGGGAGGGTATTCAGTTCTCTAAGTACCCAATCAAGTGTGGATTGCCTACCATGTGCCACTTCCACCCTAGCCTACAAGATAGCCTTAGAAATGTGGGATTGATGATCCCTCGTGATCTTGGAGATATGAGGAGGGGAGGTCAATGTTGAAAATAGCAACAATAAATGCTAAAAATAGAAATGCTATAAATAGCATTTCAGGTACTAGTGTTGGAAATAGAAACAAGGAATGACAAAATAGAAATGCTAAAAATAACATTGCTATAAATAGAAATTCAGGATACATTCCAATTTTAGTTAGTCTCTGAACTAAAATTTGAATTTGGTCTCAGCAGCTGTTTGAAAAATAATTAATTAATTCATCTTGAGTTAATTAGTTGGAGAAAATCAAACATGAAGTCTATGT
>APFE031431879.1:21863-51850 GCA_000404065.3 Pinus taeda | reverse complement strand
CCTTTGATTGAGGAAGTTATCCCTTAATTAAGGAGATCAGGATGAGTTGTACTTTGAGTTGTAATTAGTTAGCTCAGTCAATTGAGTTAAGTCCAATTAGATTAGTTCCAACAGTTTGTGGAACTGATTGTGAGTTCAGTTAGTTAATGCATGCATACATGTAACTAGTGTACTTCGGATAACTGAATATTCTCTCATAAATAACTCATGCATGTCAGTTCAGTCAGAGACCCAGTTGAGATCAGAGGAAGGGACAATGTACTATCAGTTGGAGGAATTTTCCTATATAGGAAACTCATCCATGTAGAAGGAATCATCTTCTTCAGGATTGTGCAATTATTTCTGAGTTTGGAGAGTTGTGTGAGAGGTGAATTCACACAGGTGGCAGCCAGAGGACCCAGGAGAAACTGTGCAAGGAAATAGGAGGTTTGGAGGACTGGAGGAAAGCATATGTTGTGTCTATTCAGTCTATGAGCAACATTGAGGGATTGTACTGAGAGCTAGATAACGTATGATAATAAAGAGATCGAGGTTTTTAGCTGAGGCTTTCCCCAGAGTATTCTTCTATGTTCATGTGTGATTTCTTTCTCATTCTCTATTATATGTGTTCTATTTGATCTCGCTCAAAATCGATTAAGATTCCGCAAGTTTGTTTGTAGAAGTAGATCAAGTATTTTGCTTTAGTATATTGCATTATCTGGTGATCTATAGTGGGAAAATTCTACATGGTATCGAAGCAAAGGTGATCAAAGCAGAGAACAATATACAAAGAAGGGAGAAGTTCAAAGTTTGAAGTTCTTGATTATAGAAATCGAATTCTTATCACATCTCAAATTTCACCAATGGTGTTCAACGGTTTGAGACTCAAGTATGCCCTGGATGGCAACTCGAATTATATAGCCTGGAAGGATTGCATGGAAGTGGTATTAGAGGACAACGGTTTGAAGGACTTCATTGACCAAGAAGTCCCCAAGCCAACAACTGCTAATGCCCAAGAATTGGCGGAATGGAAGAAATGTGTGGCTAGAGCGAGGAGAATTCTTCTAGAGGGAGTTCGAGACCACATTGTCTCGAGTCTCCATGGGAAGGAGACACCATTTTCAATGTGGAAGACATTGAAGGATCTATATCAGAATAGCAGCGATCAGAGGAAGCTGGTGTTGAAAAACATGCTTTGGAAAATCAAGTGTGAAAAGGGCGACATGATCTCTACATATATGAACAAGCTCACCACCTGCAAGGATGAGCTTGGAAGTGTAGGAATCACGATAGCTGATGATGACATGGTGAGTCTTGCTCTCCTCGGTCTTCCTAAGAGCTGGCATAGCTACTAAGAATCAATAAATGGAAGAGAGAAACTGCCAGATTGGGAATGATTGTGGTCAGATCTGATGCAGGAGGAGATCAGGAGAAGCACCAGAGATGGTTCTTCATCAAAGGAGGATGAAAAAAATTGCACCTTAGCGAGTAAGGTAAAGAAAGGAAAGGAGAAGGATTCTCATCCCAAATCGAGTTCTTCTCATGTAGGGAAGAAGATTGACAAATCTAAAGTGCGATGCTTTAATTGTCATGAGGTGGGCCAATATGCAACTAATTGTCCATTGAAGAAATCCAAGAAAGGATCCAAGGAAGGATCTAAAGGTGAGGCATTGGCCTCTCAGTTCGAATTGTATTTTACCCTCATCGCATGCATGGTTTCATCGATGATGGGTTGTGGTTGGTTTATTCACAGTGGAGCCTCATTCCACATGACCAACTATAAGAGTCTGTTCAGTACCTTGGAGGAGAAATACCTCAAGATACTCATAGTGATGGGTAATGATGAAAAGTATAGTGCTTCAGGTGTGGGCACAGTTTCTTTTCAGAGGAAGCATGGAGCTCACATTAACTTGACAGATGTGAAGTATGTGCCAAGACTGAAAAAGAACTTGGTATCGATCACAATGCTGGAAGGCAAAGGCTATGATGTAGTCTTCAGTAAGGGAAAGGTTTTCCTTAGACACATCACCATGAGACAGGTGAAGCAGATTAGTTTGCGAGTCAAGAATCTGCATGCTCTTTAGGTTCAAGATGCATGCAAAGCCTTGAGGAGCAAGGAAACTGTTGGAGACTTGGTGGTTGAGAGGGAGAGTACATAACCTCTCAGCATGCAGTGCCATAAGAAGTCTCAGACAATAGTGGAGGAGCCACAATTGGTGAAGCAACTTTAGGATGCTGTGGAGCAGCCACAATTGGAGAAGCAGCGAGGAGACTGAGTGGAGGCATCCACTCTTGCAGATACCTCCAGTAGGGGGAAATTTTGAGCCAAGTGGGCATAGAGATCACATGCATCCATACCTCCAGGTGGGAGGTGGGGCGATGTGGAGTGATAGTCCCAAGAAGACTGAAATAGGGGTAGGATCCTTGAGGTACCCAACCTCTTTGATTATACCTTGCTACGGGAGCCCCGAGGAGGAGTAGCAGGACTGGCTGAGTGGGTAGAGATAGATGTGGATGGAGCAACAGAGGAAGCTTCAACATCAGAGGATGTTTCTAGCCCAACAAGGTGGTCAGTTGGGAGATCAGTTACTTACTTCTCAGTAACTGAGTTGCAGTGCAACAATGGGCAACACAATGCAACATGATGAGAGGAGGTGCAGTGCGGATGCAGTGCTGGGAGATAGGACCAACAACATCACAGATGCAACGAGAGGAATCAGTGTGATTGATGCAGTCAGAGATCAAAGTGACAGAGCCTAGAGTAGTTAGATACTAAAGAGCACAGAGGTGCAAAGTTTTTTAGTTGACAGAGGCAATAGCAATGAGAGACTTTGATGACAGAGGCATCATTCTGATTCAGGTTGGATATTTTTTTTTTTGTTTCTAGAGTTGCTGGAGCAACAACACTAAGGAGAATTGTTGCACGCAGAACATTCCAAAGGTTCAGGATCGGGTTTAAGTTGAATGCCTTTCTTGTTGAGAGGGAGTGTTGAAAATAGAAACAAGAAATTCTAAAAATAGAAATGCTATAAATAACATTTCAGGTACCAGTGTTGGAAATAGAAACAAGGAATGATAAAATAGAAATGCTAAAAATAGCATTTCTGGATACATTCCAATTTTAGTTAGTCCCTGAACTAAAATTAAGAATTAAAATTCGACTTTGGTCTCAGCAACTATTTGAAAAATAATTAATTAATTCATCTTGAGTTTATTAGTTGGAGAAAATCAAACATGAAGTCTATGTGAAGACATGCAATAGTTATCCCTTTGATTGAGGAAGTTATCCCTTAATTAAGGAGATCATGATGAGTTGTACGTTGAGTTGTAATTAGTTAGCTCAGTTAACTAAGTTAAGTCCAGTTAGATTAGTTCCAACAATTTGTGGAACTAATTATGATTTCAGTTAGTTAATGCATGCATGCATGTAACTAGTGTACTTCAGATAACTGAATATTCTCTCATAAATAACTTATGCATGTCAGTTCAGTCAGAGACCCAATTGAGATCAGAGGAAGGGACAATGTACTATAAGTTGGAGGATTTTTCCTATGCAGGAAACTCATCCATGCAAAAGGAATCATCTCCTTCAGGATTGCACAGTTATTTATGAGTTTGGTGAGTTGTGCGGGAGGTTCACACAGGTGGTAGCTCGAGGACCCAGGAGAAACTGCGCAAGGAAATAGGAGGCTTGGAGGACTGGAGGAAGGCATATGTTGTGTCTATTTAGTCTATGAGTAGTATTGAGGGATTGTACTGAGAGTTGGATAGCTTGTGAGCAAAATCTTTGTGTAATCTAGAGATATTTCCACTTGTATGATAATACAGAGATCAAGGTTTTTGGCTGAGGCTTTCCCCAGAGCATTCTTCTGTGTTCATGTGTGGTTGCTTTCCCATTCTCTGTTATATGTGTTCTATTTGATATTGCTCAAAATCGATTAAGCTTCCGCAAGTTTGTTTGTAGAGTAGATCAAGTATTTTGCTTTAGTATATTGCATTATCTGGTGATCTACAGTGGGAAATTCTACAATCAATCCAAACCCTATCTGTTTAGGTGGATGAGATGCTCAGGACCGGAGGTTGTAAGAATGAGAGTGACCTGAGGTGGTTGAGGGATCTGAGGGGAGGGGTGAGTGATGCAAACGAGGGATAGAAGGGTGAGTAGTAGAGATAGCAAATTGCTGGAGGTCTAGGGGGCAGGTAACAACAACGTAAGTTATGTCTGGAATAGATGCAAATGTTGGATGCAAGTGCTTAATAGAGAAATTTAATGAAAAATCAGAAACAGAACAAAAGGGAGGAGGAATACCTGATGAGTGAGTAGCCACAACTACATCCCTAGATCTCGTCATAGGCGGGGAAGGAGGATGGGGGGAGAGCGAAGTTGGCAGTTGAGTCGATCTACCGACCATCACCAAAGGTTCATTGGGCCAAGGAGGCTACTTAGCAGCTGATGTGGGTGCAACAAGAGCAACATCCTTTTCTTCCTTGGTAGGAGTGACACCGAGAAAATCCAAGGACATTCCTTATAGAGATGTCTAACCTTATGACACCTTTGGCATCTGAACGAAACTCCTTCATAATACAGGATTTGAATGTGAGTGAAGTTATTCCAATGTAGAGTGTTTCTCTCTTCCAACCCTTCTCTAGTATCTAGGTATACCAAAATGCGAGCCATAGATCGATTGCCTGAGCTGATATAGGTCTTGTCGTAATCCAGAAAGGTACCAAGCACATTCCTAATGCCAGTGAAAATGTCTTCAGACCAAAAGTGGAGGGATAATCTTGGAAATCTGACCCATAGTGGTCTAGCACCAATTTGTTCCTGTTCTGGATTGAATAATTGGCTCCAGCGCTTAAGAAGTACCAGGGCCATCTCAATATGCCAATTCCTAGAGAGCTCCCAAGAGGTGTACTCCTCCCTTTGGAAGTTGAGCTCGAACCATCCCCATGCTAGAGTATGAATCTCCACGAGTTCCTTGAAAATATTCCCCCAAATTTCCTTGACCCAGAGGTGAAGGCAAGTAGAAGAATAAGCTCGGCCTCTGACTCTACCTACCAAAACCTTGCTGGCCGTCTCAACAACTTCCCCAATTTGAACCCCTTCACCAAATTTGAGTGATAGATCCTTGTTGGTAGCCTTAACGCACTTCAGCTTTTTCTTACCAATACGCAGCATGGTCAGATGGTCCTGCAAGGGGTCCTGTGAACCCTGATGCTCCTGCTGAGGTAGCGAAGTGTTATCCTGGGAGTTTATCACTAATGTATCAAAGCAACTAGAAGGGGAGGAGGTGGAAACCAGATCTATCACAAAGGGAGAGAGAGGGTTGGATGACGGATGGGAGGAACCCGCTGCAGTATAAAACCTTACAGAGGAGGGGAAATCATAGGGTACCTAGTGTGCCGTAGCTTCTAAAGGCAAAGGGTCAAAAGTGGGGAGGGTGGCATGCGAGAGGAAAGTAGGTGAAGGATAGATGATGATAGGGGTGGGTAGTCAAGGCTTGGTGAGTCGATAGAGAGGGAAGCAAACGATAGATAGGACGAGGAAGGACCAAGGTCAGAATAGGTAGGAGGAGTAATAGAAAATTGCGAAAAAAGCGAAACCTGAACCCCAGTAGTCGTAGCCTTCAATAGTTTATTAGGGAATGTCCAGATAGGCTTATAGGGGTTAGGGTCAGCAAAATAATCCACCTCATCTTCTTCCATGTTCGACATCCTATAGAAAATACCGACGACAACGAAGGGTGGTCTGTTGACAACAAATCCTAAGAGCTAATCCGACCATGACAGTGAAGATGACAACGCAACTATGAGTATGGAAAGTGAGAATTGTGTTGCTTTAGGTGGTGAGATAGAAAACCTACCCATGCTCCCATCGCTGAACAATACCAAGCTCCATCCTTGAGCATAATACCCGGCCTATTTGTGTGATATTTCATGTTAGAATAAATAAGTCGACTTTATTTGTAGGTTCAAATGTTGTAGATACTTGGAGTTCAAGATCAAAGAACATAGTGAATTTTGGGTTATATATCGAGTTTCTTTGTTGAAAAGAGATAATTTTCGAGTTCAACCTTATCAAACTTCAAAATGGATTAACAAAACCAAATTATTTTTCAAAGTTATTAGTTTTTTTCATTGAATGAATGTCAACCTTTTTCATCTGTCAGCTTTCGGCCTTCAACCTTGTGAATTTCTTCATTACAACAATATCACTTTGATCTGCAGTGGTTGACAAAATTCTATCAACAACTATAACATGAATTTCTACGTCGATAAATTCTATTTATCAGCATATCAACCTTCGGGCTTGGAAACCTTTGTCACAAGTTAAGTGTTTTGATTCATGCCTTTCCACAAGGATCCGTCAACAAATAATGTGTGAAAATATCCGACAACATAATTTTGTTTTCTCTGGCCTATTAACCTTTGAGCTACATAGTGGTGTGATCGTAAATCTCCAAAACCCGATGCCATAAGTATATTGGGTCAGAGTCCTATCAGATTCCCATGTGGTAGTGTAAAACAAGGTGGAAAATAATACTATAGGATTCAATGCATTATCATATCTCTTGGGCTATGATAGGAAACACCATTCGATTTACTTATCAAGTCAATCTATATCAGGACTCTCCAACTACTGCTATACGATATTGATGTCAAATCCAATATTGGGGTCATGATAAATTTTGGGATTTAAAAGGTAAGAGTCAGACCTTAATTTTGAGGTTTCCACTTTATAAAATAGATTTGGTTTTTATTTAGAAGATCACAATTAATTTTTTCAAGTCTAACTAGAATAACCAATTGACGATGTGCCTCGTTAGCAAGGCAACCTAAGATCAAACGTCACGAGGGGTGGTTGTGCCCTATGCTAGGGGGAGGAGACATGTTAAAAAATCCAGTCATCTTAGCGATGGTGTGGCCCAGGCCGAGTGCGATCCCTTGGTGACTTTGAAGGATTATATTCCCTAGGGTCGCGATTCCTCAAGCCACAAGTCAATCCTGGAGGATCACAAAGAACTTGAAAAAAAAAAGATTACAGTTAGTGTTAGATTTGTTTAAGACAAAGGTTAAGCATAGTTCTGCTTCAACAAGACTACAAAACAAGGAGTAAGGTAATAAAGGGGAGTATAAAAGAGATTCAATCTAAGATTTATTGAAAGGAAATTAGTTAGGTGAGATTGAGGGCATCAATTTTTGTTATTAGAGCATAACATAGTTTTGCTCTAAAAAATGGTAGAAAGACAGAGGAGGAGCCATAGGTTAAACTTGAGGTGTAGGCAAAGGAAGGCATGTAACAAATATATATTTGCAAGCAAAGATGAGATGCCTTCATCAAATATTAGAGGCGATGGAAACTTCCCAAAGCATAGGAGCTGAAATGGAAGATTTCAGTGAGGCAGAAGAAGAGGCTTCTAATGGAGAAGAAGGAGAAGAATCAATAAAGGATTTTTTTTTTGAAAATGATACCCAAGATGACTGCTCAAACAAAGATGGAGGTAATTATTTAGGAAGGTAACTTAAATGATGATGAATTTATGGATTAGATCAATGCTATGGACAATTATTTTGACTATGAGGATGTTGATGAGGAGAAAAAGGTAAAGTTTGTAGTCACAAGACTAAAATATTGTTAGGTCCCTATACTACTAGTGTAACCCCTTATTGTTATTAGTACAACCCCCTTATTATATTATTGTGCCCTTACATTATTATTGTTATGTCGGCTTTGATTATATTATGACCCCTTAGACTCCTATATATAGAAAGGAGGTCTTGTGATTTGTATCATCTAAGAATTGTTTATTTGTGCAATGTAAAGGAGGTTCCCCCCTTGAAGAGGCTTATTTATAAGGCGTTGATCTATCTTTTATATCTTTTTGTGAGCTAGTTTCATAACATTTGGTATTAGAGCTTTGGATTCTAGGGTTTCACTTCTCCAAACAGGTCGGTGGAAGTTTCACTATAACTATTTTTCTGCGATGTTTCAGAAGCTAAAAAAAATTCCATTTGCAACGAAATCTATCTAAACCTCAGGTTCGAATTTCAGATCTTGTCTCTCTATATTTTAGGATATATGATCTGAGGAAGTTAGGGTTTTTGCAAGTTCCAAAATTTCATCTAAAATAGGTCATCGTGGAATTTTTGCTATAACGTTTTTGCTACAAGCTTTCAGAACCTAAACAAAAAACCCATTTGAGAAGGAATCGGTCTAAACCTCGGGTCCAAATTTCAGATCTTTTCTCGATATATTTTCGGATATATGATTTGAGGAATTTAAGGTTTTTGCAGATGCCCGAATTATATCCTAAACAGGTGACCTTGGGAAAATCGTCATAACTTTCTCTCTGAGTATCATACTGAAATTCCGTAAGAAGTTACAGAAAGAAGACGAAATGTATTTTTCTTGGCTATAATTTTTAGAACCTAAGGTTGAAACAGTGACACATGGCACGTCGTACAAGTTAACTATATTGAACTAGCCTATAATTAGGTCATTGCGA
Source organism: Pinus taeda (assembly GCA_000404065.3). NCBI lineage: Eukaryota > Viridiplantae > Streptophyta > Pinopsida > Pinales > Pinaceae > Pinus > Pinus taeda. The sequence goes on along the minus strand of APFE031431879.1, from coordinate 43,364 downwards.
GGGATTGGGAATGAAACTTTCTTCGGGAATCCAATTGCGATCAGAGTTGTGGAGTTAGAAATAGGACTCAGTGGGCTATTACAAACCAAAATTTCAGAACTTAATGATCCAAAAGTACAGAGTTATAGTCATTTCAAGATCGAGCTCCTAAAATCAAGAAAAAGCCAGATGAGGAAGTTTGATGGCAAGGATCCGGTAAATTGGATAGTACATATGGAGAATTAGTTTGATCTATATGGTGTACCACTATTACAAAAGGTACGCATTGCATCTAATTATTTAGAACCGAATCAATTTTTGTGGTATAAATGGCTCTGTTCTCGTAAACCACTTGTCACATGATCAATTTTCACGGAGGAAATGATAGCACATTATGAGGATACAAAGAGAAACACCTTCTTTAGCCAACTAATAAATCTCAAACAAAAGGGTTTAATGTCAGAGCACATTGAGGACTTCCAAAAATTGAATATATGGGTAAATGATATTCCAGAGAAGAAAATGGGGGATATCTTCATAGGGACTTTAAAGGATAATATTCAACACGAGGTTCGTCTTTGGGAACCTGATTCATTGGAGAAGGCATTTAGGTTAGCAAGAAAAATTGAAAGCTAAATTATGGACACAAGGAATCCCACCACTCATGACTATAATTATGGAAGTGTTTTTTCTCCCCGCCTTCTACAACCTACAAGGTTTACACCACAATAATTGGAAGAAAAAAGAGAAAAAAGGCTTTGTTACAATTGTGATAGAAAATACACGAAAGGTCATAAATGTGTTGAGAAGAAATTATTTTACATAGATTATGAAGAGGAGGAAGAAAAGGATTGAGAAACATCAAAAGAATAGGATATACACCAGGAACCCACCCCAGAGAAAGAAGAAATGAATCTGACCATATCTTGTAAAGCTTTGGAAAGAATTACCACTCCTCAAACTCTCAAGATAGAAGGACATATCAAGAGGAAAAATGTTCAAGAAGTGAAAGATCACATCGAGAAAGAAAAAATGAATCTAACCATATCTCTTAATGCATTGGCCGGAATTACCACTCCTCAAACTATCAATATAGAAGGACATATCAAGAAGAAAAATGTTCAAGAAGTGAAAAATCACATCAAGCATCAAGAAATAAATCTGACCATATCTTGTAATGCATTGGAAGAAATTACCACTCCTCAAACTATCAAGATAGAAGGACATATCAAGAAGAAAAAGGTAATAGTGTTTATTGATTCAGGTAGTACCCATAATTTTATTCGTTGTAAGATAGCCAAGGAATTGAATTGCTTCCTATATCCAACACCAGAGTGTCAAGTGATGGTTGCAAGTAGAGGAACCATAAATTGCTCTATAAAGTGCCATAATATCAAGCTATCCATGGGAGAATATGTATTCAATATTCCAATGCTTTCCATTCCAATTGGTGGTGCTGATGTTTTACTAGGAGTCCAACGGCTACAATCTTTGGGTACGATAGCTTTTAATTTTCAAGAACTTTTCTTGAATTTTTTTTAGGAAGGAAAGGTAGTTGAATTGAGAGATATCGAAGAGAAACTGGGAAAGATAATCAACTCTAACAACATGAAAAAGCTTCTAAATAAAGAACAAAGAGGCGTAATTGCACAATTATGCTCACTAGAGGATCCCACATTGAAATCATGTATCTCTCCAGATCTCCAAAACGTTTTAGACAATCACTCCAAGGTATTTGAGACTCCTAAAGGCCTCCCACCTATTCATGATCATGATCATGCTATTCATTTGATTCCAGGAAGTGTTCCTCCAAACATCAAGCCTTACAGATATCCATATGCCCAAAGGAGTGGGAACTCATTCAAAAGTTGTAGAAGATCCCATTTCAAACACTATTGCAAGAACTTGACAAGGAAGGAAAAATCATATTGGAACCTGAAGCAGTCACAGAACCAAGAAATCGACAACTACAAAACAGATCAATTTCAGAGTATCTCATCAAGTGGAAGAACTTACCCGCCGAAGATTCCACATGGGAGGACGAGAATTTATACAGAAGCATCAAGAACTACTCAAGCATTGAGGACAACAATTTTTGAAGGAGAGGGGCATGTTAGGTCCCTATACTACTAGTGTAACCCCTTATTGTTATGAGTATAACCCCCTTATTATATTGTTGTGCCCATGTAGTCCCCATATTGTTATTATTGTGCCCTTAAATTATTATTGTTATGTTGGCTCTGATTATATTATGACCCCTTAGACTCCTATATATAGAAAGGATGTCTTGTCATATGTATCATCTAAGAATTGTTCATTTGTGTAATGTAAAGGAGGTTGTCCCCTCGAAGAGGATTATTTATAAGGTGTTGATCTATCTTTTTGTGAGATGGTTTCATAACAAAGACCTTGTAGCATTATGGTGGGATGGAGTATAGGAAGAATGAAAGAGGAAAGGAAAGTCAATAATAAAAAAATGGGAAAGAATGGTGGAAAAATTTAAAGGTAAGTTTATGCTAAAGGATTATGGGCTAAATATTTTTATACAATTGCAAAATCTTAGACATAAACCCATGATAATTAAAGAATACACTGAATAATTTTATATGTTGAATATTAGAGTTGGTCATGTAGAGGAAGATGTTGAGAAGGTTGCAAGATATATTAATGGTATGAGATATGGGATTAAAGATGATATCAACCTCTTATCCTTGAGGATAGTTAAGGATGCCTATCAAGTTGCTTTGAAAGTAGAAGAAAATATCACTAGGAATCAAAGTCAAAATAATAAAAGAAGAAGTCCCACAAGAGGAAAAGGACAAGTAGGTAGTAGAAGCAGGTTCCAATATCCAAGAGAAGAGAGTGGAAGTTCAAATATTCAATCATTAAGAGGAGGTGATTCTAGAGGAAGAAGATATTTCTCAAGAGGCCGAGGCAGATTCTAGAGACTACCAACATGATACAAATGTGGAAAGTTGGGACACATGTCTTGGGAATGCCCAAAAAATAATCCAATAGGTCAGAGAGGTGCACATGCTATAAAAGACAAAGAAGAAGGTGCAAATGAAATAGAATATAAATTTCCTGAAGTAGGAGAATCATTGCTAATGAACAAAGTTTTAATCATGTAAAAAAAAAATAAGCTAAGGAGCTAGCCCAAAGAAAAATCTTGTTCAAGACAACATGCAAGTAAAAAGGGAAGTGTTGTAAGATTTTGATTGATAATGGTAGTACAAATAATATTGTTTCTACAAAGATGTTAGTGAAACTAGATTTAGAAATTACAAGACACCCTACTCCTTATAAGGTGTCTTGGTTGCAAAAGACCATCAAATATTAGTGAATGAATAGTGTAAGGTAGAGTTTCATATTGGGAGATATGAAGATGAAATATTACGTGATGTAATTCCCATGGATATATACCAAATCATGGTTAGAATTCCATGGAAGTATGATAACAAATTTATCCATGATGGTAGAAGAAACACATATACACTTGAAAAAATGGTAAAAAACATACATTGTTGCCTTTGCAAGATGAAGGAGTCAAAGAGGAAGCTAGTCCTAGACTATTGATAATGAGTGGCAAGGAGTTGCTACAAGAGGTCAAAAATAAGGAATCACATTTTTCCTTGATTACTAAACCCAAGGTCATTCTTACTAGCACTAGTTTAAATGATTTTCTTCAAGAAATCAAGGTTATGTTGGATGATTGTTGATACAATTGCTAATGAATTACCAAGTAATTTACATGTTGTTTCAAGCATCGATCATCATATAGATTTAATTATAGGAGCAAGTATTCCAAACAAGGTGTTGGGCTAATTTATTAACATAAATTAACACAAGTATTTAATTATCAATCCAGGTTTGTAAAACTTGGAGGCAAATCCACAGTATATGGACATTAGATATAATCAAGTTTAGAAGATAAAATTTGAAGATTTAAAGAAGTACATACTACAAATATAAACCTATTTTAACAATTTCTAATTCATTTATGTAATATATGAGGGAAGAGGCTCCTAACTTAGGAGAACTAGGTTGTTCTTCCCTACAATACTACTTTCATGAAGATAAATCTAAGAGCATGAATTAACAATGGTTTATGATGCAAAAGATGTAAAAGAAGAGGCTCCTAACTAAGGAGGTCCAGATTGTCCTTCTTCACAATCCTACTATATCACAATCACCATTGCTTCAAACTAGAAATGCAGAAATAACTTCAAATAAGAAAAGGAGAATGAAATTCAGTTTTAGTTCAAGATCAAATAGAAGGGGAATTTAACTTAAATTCCCGTGTGTCCCTTCATATGTAGATTAGAATTAAACCAATATTCATTCAGCAATCATCACACATCTAAATACATTTGAAACAAGAACTAATCTATGAAAATTATGAAACTTGAATCAGGAAGTGTGCTTAGCTTGGTGTGGGGGCCCTCCACCCTTGCCTTGCACACTTGAAGAAATCTCAGCTACAACAACTTCAGTAAATCAACCAAGCATGAAAAACAAATTGAAATGAAACAGGTTCTTCAAATTAGCTTCAAACTCCAAAGTGTCTCAACATAAAACTATACAAAAGTTACACATAAATTACACCCATAAGCCATCAAAGTCTGGGCTTTAAATAGAGGTTTTGTGAAACAAGCTGATCTATATTATCTCTAACACTCATATCTACTCATATCCACCTATCTAGGTCGAACTCATCCAATTCATCCCAAGAAATATGGTAAATCCCATAAAATCTCAAAACTGCCCTATTTCCTAGGGATTTTCTGGTGACTAGTCATGTTTGACCAGCCTTGACCGGGCCTAATAAAGCTTGTTTTGACCGAACCAAGTGGAGTTAGCTTAGTCCTAGTTCCCAAGATTTCCATTCATGCATCCAAATCAAGCCCAAGTGTCCTACAAATATGTCATCCATATAGCTATTACGGGAATTTCTGATTCAGTCCAAAATTGCATTTGAAACTCAATTTTCATAAAAATTGCTAGAAATTGCAAAATTAAAATTAAACACCTAATTATGCATAAAATACATAAAAATGAGATGGATGTGATGGAAAATGGATGGAAAATATAAAGATTAAGTAAGTTTCCCTAAGCAAAAATAGACCAAAACTGAGGGCCAACATCTCCCCCTTACTGATCTTCAAGCATGTCCTCATGCTTGTTTCTTCCTTTTGACCTTTTTCTTCTATATGTTGACTAGCATGCTATTGTACCTGTGGCTTTGACCATTGAAGATGAAGCTTTCTCTTGAGCTACCTGTAAAAGGATATCTATGCCTTCATGTACTTCTTCTCCTTTTTTTTTTAGATGACATTCTTTACCTATCAGTAGAAAAATTATGGCTTGGGTTATGTATTCTAGAGTGATGGGAACAAGAATGTCTCCGATGTGTGATGAGGTTTCACCATCAACATACAAATTCAAAAGCTTTAGACTATTCCTCCTCTGATGATAAAATGCCAATATATCATTCTGGATGAGCAGCTTCAGAGAAGACAATAAATAAAACTTGAATTTTGCAATACATTCTAACACAGGATTCATGTCCCTCTCAAATTAGCAATATCAAAAATTTTACTCAAAGGATCCAATATCCAGTTGCTCTTATATCTCACTAAAAGAAGCAAATTTTTTATGTCTAGTCATTCAATTTCAATTTAGCCACTGGTTTACCCACGCAATCTGCAAAATAGGGGTAAAAAGAACCATAAAAATATCCCAAATAGAAATGAATTTGAGAAAACTGCCCAAGTGGAGCCTAATTAGGCTCATTCTGAAGAAAACCCATGTTTTCGTTTTTCAAATTTCATTTTATTTTACTCAGAAAGAGGCAATGAAAAATAGTGGCTTTCAAAAATCGAAATGTCTTTCTGGGACTGAATAAAATTTTCATGATCATCAAATTTGAAATCAATTTCTCTTCAAAGGCTTCTCCAATATCTTGCTTACCTCTTTTCTGATGCCCTTGACAAAGAGATGAAACCAATCCTAAAAAATATGAACTTATTGCTTCCACAAACACAAAATTTTGATAGAGAAAGGTTATAAAAATGTAATAAACATGTTTTTATTAATCTACTTCTTATATTCTATCCTCTGTTTCATCAAAATTTAAAAAACTCATTTGTCTCTGATGTAGAATTCTCTGTTGCCATTTATCAACACTCTGCTCTGTTCATGCAAACCAAACATTTTCATTTATACACCTCTGTAAAAAAAAACTGAGCTCTGCTACAAAATAATCATATCATAATTTTGTGTTTCTTAATGTAATCTCAGGATATTTTTCTTCTACTCTCTGTACAATTTACCATGCAAACTAGGATTCCATTAGCATAATTTTCATTCACTGTTCTCTGTATAAATCTTCATGCAAGCCTAATCTTCAGCACTGTATATAACCAAAACCCTTTAGTTTTCAACGTTGTTTCAGTTATATAAACACCATAAAGAAACTCTTCCGCTCACTGTTCAATGGTTCATATAAACCCCTGCACTGTTTTATTTAATCAACATATGACAGTCAATGTAAATTTGGCTTTGCGCTAGCAAATATAAACCCAAATCTTCAAACATAACCCAAACTCTGTTTTTATTGACCAATTCTTTCATGCAATCAAACTAAAACTTGACTGTTTGATCATAGAAACACATGTATAGGTGTAGTTTTAGGCTCAACCAACTACATGTTTTCAAAACTTCACTCAAACTTTTCATTCATTACTTCAGCATGCAGTCAAACCATAATAAACATTTTATTTCATGGAGAACTAGGATCTGTTAGATGATTTATTTTGATTGTCTCCATTTCACAGTTAACAACTCATTCCTTGTGCATTATTTGTGCAAGCAAACTCACTGTGCAATTAATCTGAAGATATGTCATCGTGTAAGTAATCAACCTTACTATGCAAACAGTTTGTTTCATTTAATAAACTCGGCGATTTCATGGAGAAGTTAAATCGATTTACCTGGCTGTGATGCACTGTCGTGATTCCTCTGCATCGTGGCCCAATTAACCTACGTTTTCCACTGTTAAACTTCATTAAAACACCCTATGGCTTTACTGATGGAATAGTCTCAATGAAAGACGATAGTGACATGTATTAGCGGTGGGAGAGGCACTATCTTATAACTGATGTTTTCATTAAAAAAATCATCCCAAGATTTCCTCAAAAATATCTGTTGCATTAATGAAAATGAATAGGATTTTGGCTCTTACCTTCTTGGTCACGAAATATCTCTCTCAGACTATTCTGCTTGAGCTTACACGTCAACTAGATCTCTTGACTTATCCCTCAGTCATCTCCGCTTATTCTTCTTATCCCTCCAGTTCCTCAACGCTATATTTCTACCTCCATTTCCGCAGTTTGTTTTCTCTGTCAAACCATTTTTCTTCTTTCAACCGTATGCCAATGGAATCTACCATCTTTCCTGAGCCTCAAACGGATGTGATGACAAATAAATTTTACAGTTCTGAGGTCCAACAATGGAAAAGCTCTTCTTTGTTGAACGCACAGGGTTTATTTCTCTGTTGTTTCAAAACGTTTTGACCGTTTCACTTGTTTGGTTTCCATCCCTTTTTACTGGATACCGTACATAACCATCGAACTGCTGAATGGAACTATGTTTAATTATTTTCATTGTGCTGTCGACACCATCCGACTTATTGTTTGCATTCATATTTGTTATTATGACTTTAGCGCAAGTTATATTTAATTTATTTGAAGCCGTCCTTCCATTATGTCATGGCTGTTGTCCTGTATACCGACTTATTATGTTGTGACTATCATATATACATTACCTTATTACCACGTCGATTGCATGACTCATGATTTTGTTTTTCACTTTCGACACTACCCACAGTTGCTTATATTCATCATTCTTCACTTTCCATTTGATTTCCATTATATGAACCATACACCTCATCGTATTACCATATACTTGCCTTTACACCATGCATATATCAATAATAGCATTTCTTCTTATGCGCTTATGATAAGGTTAATCATTTTGATTTGCACTTATTCCATATGTATAACAATGTATTTCCTTAATTTTAAAATGACCATTTTTTAGGTCATGTTTAAAATTGTTTCCATAGGACTAATGTTTGCTTTGTTTGTGCAGGTTCAACTTTTTGCATCCTTTTTAATCCCTTTTGCTTAGAGGAAAAGTACTTAGGGTTATGGAATGAATATGGAATGTAGGAAATAAATATAGGATGTACATAGGTAAATATAGAATGATATTTAGGGTTATGAAATGTTAGGGTTATGGAATGAATAGAATATAAATATAGGGTTAGGTCTAAGATAATGGGTATAGGATGAAAAAAATGTAATGAATATAAAATATGCATTCATGTATTAACTCAATTTTAACAAAGTCTAAAAATTTCTACAAAAAATTGAATTTACAAGAGCAAAATTGTGCACTTACTATACTTGTACTTCCCTAATAGTATTGGACGAATGCTGCTGTTCTTTAACAATATTGGATGAAGTTGTCTTGTTCGAATATCATAGATAGATAGAAACATAGAGCTTATTTATGTTTCTTGTTCTACGTTCTTCATTGATTCTGGTCCATTGATTGTTGATGTCGTTCAGGTCCCTCTGCAATTGACTCATAATAACTCAGGTCCCTTCTATCATGTACATTCTTATGCAATATATACATGTTTTTGCTAACATTTCAGGTCCCTCTGCAATTGATTTCAAAAATATTTCAGGTCCCAACTGCCAACAATACAAGTTTCGTTGTCAATTCAACTACACAACTAAGTTTCATTTTGTGAACCTTCCCCCCCTTGCTGATGGGAAGACTTGTCCCCAAGTCTTGTTTATTCTGGAGGATGATTCTTGCAAACTCAAATTGAAGAAATGATAAAACAAAATAGAGAATTCATATTGGCCAAGCTGGTTGGTTTTCCTATATGAATTCGAGTTTGTATTGTGCCACTTTCATGGATTTTCACAACCAAACTCCTTTATTATTTTTGAGCTTTTTCTACTTTTTTATTTTTTTCCTTTTCTAGATGGAGGTGGGGTGTAATGGAGTAGGGAAGTATGAAAATTTTATGGAAATAGGTTATATTGAAGTCATGAGATAGTAGTAAATGGATGGATAATAGATTGTGGAGCATACAATATGGATGATGGATGAAATCATGAACAATATGGCTTATGAAAGGCTTCTTTGGATATTGATGTTACTTGACATGGTACAGAACTTAACTGCTTCTTCTGATGATTAGCTTCATGTCTTTTTGCCTTGATCTTAATCATGTTGTAGGGTTTGTGGTCAACATCTAAGAGCAAGCTTCAAGAGTTTGAGTTTCATTGAATTAACTCAAAATCAGGTGAATTTTCACTTTTCTTTGAGTCGAACATTTGTATTCATATTCTAGAATATGAATTTGACTTTGAAAATTACTTCATCCATGGAGTTCACTCCTTCATTCTTCATATGACCTGCAAAAACATAGCACTTGCCTACAATACAACATTAGATGATGGAGGAAGAGAGTTGTAATGTCTCTCTTCTTCCAATAAACATGTAAATAATTACAATCATTGCTTAAAAAACAAGTCCAAATATGATATATAAAGAAAATGAATTTATTTACCCCTTGAGGAATGGTGGCCAGCCTAGACCTCCTAGCGGTATTTTGTTTACAAAATATTTGTTTGATATCCTATTAGAGTGATTCCAAAGCCAAGTTGAAGTGAATTCATATGGCTACCTCCAGTATAAACAGGTTTTCAAAATGGTTTAAAATGATATGGTAAAAATTATAAGGACTTCCATGTTTGATAGAGCTTCTCGTTAATTTTTAACTAGACCAACAGTCACTATTTGAAGTATAACTTATTCAATAAAGATCAGATCAATGTGATTCCACTTGGATATTAAAGTAGATTAATTTTTTCCTTTCTAGTATAAACATATTTTAAAAATTCTTAGGCTTGATATCACAAAATTGGTGATGAACAGATTTAGGAGGCAGAGTTTTACTATACTGTTTTGAAGACATGCAGTCACTAAATGTGGCATAACTTTTTCATTTCACCTCCAAATGGGATGATTCAAATTGTGTCTTAAACTATACTTGAATTTATATCTCCCATATAAACAAGTTTTGAAAAGAATATTATTTGGTATTTCAAAGATGCCAATGAACAGTTAAGACCTAGAATTGTCACCATGCAGATTTTTCGACAAGTAGTTAGTATTTCGAGAATAACTTTTTCATATGATACCTGATTAAAGTGATTCAAATTGATTTGGAAACTAGATCCAAGGGCTATCTTCCCTATGAATTTCAGATAAAAATGTTTCTATTAGACACCTCAAATATAGGCTATACTAACTCTGTCCTCAACATTTCACTTGAGACCTAGTTTTGATTTTGATCACATTTTTATTTGTGATATAAATTGACAACTTAAAAATGGATTCCACAAGTAGATTTCAAGAGATATGTAAAAAAAACCATGATTTCAGAATGATCATATATGGTTACCCAAAATAGGCTTGTTCTTACTGCATTTTGCCATGTAGTCCTTTCGAATGAATATTGAACAATGATTTGAAGAAATTGTTTGCAACAAATTTATTATGGAAGTCTTATTGTGAATTCATTCTACTTGTTTATTTATTCTATTCTATCCTATTCTATTTTAGAAAAATAATTCATTCTCTCAAGTATAAGAGAATTTCCAGTGCATCCATTTTCGTAACAAGATCATAAGTAAACTCATATCCAAATTTGAAAAATATACTTTAATGAATTTTTGGACATGAAAAATTATCTGATCATAAAGATTTGATGAGAAAGAATGTTGAAGAATGGAGTAGTGTTGTAGCCTATTCTTTAACAACATTTTTTAGATCTTGTCTTGCAAATGGATTTGGTATTTATTTTTTTGATTTTATGTTTTTGTTGGGGGGTTTTGTTTTGGGAACCTAATTTTAGGATCTCTATTTCTAGGCATAAAGAAACATAACTAAGAGAAATGTATACAGCTAAAGTTTTAGTGTTTTTGTTTATCTTCTATTTGACTATGCTGATAAATTTGACTATTTGGGCTAATTTATTAACATAAATTAACACAAGTATTTAATTATCAATCCGAGTTTGTAAAACTTGGAGGCAAATCCACAGTATATGGACATCAGATATAATCAAGTTTAGAAGATAAAATTTGAAGATTTAAAGAAGTACATATTACAAATATAAACATGTTTTAACAATTTCTAATTCATTTATGTAATATATGAGGGAAGAGGCTCCTAACTTAGGAGAACTAGGTTGTCCTTCCCTACAATACTACTTTCATGAAGATAAATCTAAGAGCAGGAATTAACAATGGTTTATGATGCAGAAGATGTAAAAGAAGAGGCTTCTAACTAAGGAGGTCCAGATTGTCCTTCTTCACAATCCTACTATATCACAATCACCATTGCTTCAAACCAGAAATTCAGAAATAACTTCAAATAAGAAAAGGAGAATGAAATTCAGTTTTAAATCAAGATCAAATAGAAGGGGAGTTTAACTTAAATTCCTGTGTGTCCCTTCATATGTAGATTAGAATTAAACCAACATTCATTCAGCAATCATCACACATCTAAATACATTTGAAACAGGGACTAATCTATGAAAACTATGAAAATTGAACCAGGAAGTGTACTTAGCTTGGTGTGGGGGCCCTCCACCCTTGCCTTGCACACTTGAAGAAATCTAAACTACAGCAACTTTAGTAAATCAACCAAGCATGAACAAAAAATTGAAATGAAACAAGTTCTTCAAATTAGCTTCAAACTCCAATGTGTCTTAGCATAAAACTATACAAAAGTTACACATAAATTACACCCATAAGCCATCAAAGTCTGGGCTTTAAATAGAGGTTTTGTGAAACAAACTGATCTATATTATCTCTAACACTCATATCTACTCATATCCACATATCTAGGTCGAACTCATCCAATTCATCCCAAGAAATATGGTCAATCCCATAAAATCTCAAAACTGCCCTATTTCCTAGGGATTTTCTGGTGACTAGTCATGTTTGACCAACCTTGACCAGGCCTAATAAAGCTTGTTTTGACCGAACCAAACGAAGTTAGCTCCGTTTTAGTTCCCAAGCTTTCCATTTATGCATGTAGCTCGAGCCCAAGTGTCCTGCAAGTATGTTATCCATATAGCTATTACGAGAATTTCTAATTCAGTCCAAAATTGCACTTGAAACTCAATTTTCATAAAAACTTCTAGAAATTGCAAAATTAAAATTAAACACCTGATTATGCATAAAATACATCAAAATGAGATGGACGTGATGGAAAATATAAAGATTAAGTAAGTTTCCTTAAACAAAAATAAACAAAAACTGAGGGTCAACACAAGGCAACCTATAGAATGACTCCTCAAGAAAATGAAGAGAAAAAAAACAAGTACAAGAGATGTTAGACAAGGGTCTTATCAGGGAAAGTCAAACTTCATGCACTATCCCTACAATTGTTGGTTTGAAGAAGGATGGTGGATGGAAAATGTGCACTTCATGCACTATCCCCACAATTATTGGTTCGAAGAAGGATGGTGGATGGAAAATGTGTATTGATTCAAGAACCATTAAAAAAAAAAAAAAAAAAAAAAAAAAAAAACTGGTATATATTTCCTTTTCCACACATTGATGACTTGATTGATTTCTTGAATGGTGTTAAATATTTCTCTAAAATTGATTTAAACAGTGGGTAGTACCAAATTTGAATTAGAGAAGGGGATGAGTGGAAAATAGCCTTTAAGAAAAACCATGGACTATATGAGTGGTTAGTGATGCCTTTTGGCCTTACTAATTCACCCATTACTTTCATGAGGCTAATAAATGAGGTATTGAAAGAGTTTATAGGAAAGTTTGTCATTGCTTATTTTGATGACGTTTTAGTGTACAACCAAACCAAAGAGGAGCATATGAGACATCTTAGGTTAGTTTTAAAATTCTTGTAGCATGAAAAGTTGTTGATTAATTTGAAGCAGTGTACTTTTATGAAAAGGGAGTTAGTATACTTGAGATTTTTTTGTTTTTGAATATGGTTTAAAATGGATATGGATAAGGTTAAAGAAATTATTGATTGAAATGTTCCAAAGAATTTTTTGAAGTGAGGAGCTTTCACGAACATGAAAGATTTTATAGAAAATTCAATACAAATTTTATAAGCCTTTGTGCACCTATAGTGGAAACCATAAAAAAAGTAACCAACCAGTCTAGTGGACTATAGTAGTAGATAGGAATTTTAAACTGCTGAAGCAGAATATCACAAAATAACTTGCTTTGGCCCTGCTAGACTTCAATATTTTTTTTAGGTTGAAAAAGATGCAAGTGGAGTTGTTTTAAGTTAGCAAGGGAGACTAATTGCTTAATTCAATGAGAAACTCTATGAAGCATTGAAACAAAAATACTATTCTTATGATAAATAATTCTATGGTATAGTTCAAGCTTTGAAAACATGGAGACATTATCATGTGCCTTAGGAATTTGTTTTGTATTGTGAAAAACATACTCTGTGGTTTATTATAAGCCAACCAAATTTGAATAAGAGACATGCAAAATGGGTTGAATTTCTATATAATTTTACTTTTGTGCTTAAAAATACAAGTGGTTCATCAAATAAAGCAATTTATTCCTTAAGTAGAATTAATTTAATTCCACAAGAATTTTAAGTAAATGTTTTATGATTTGATGAACTAAAGGAAATGTACAAAGATGATGCAGAATTCAAAGAGCCATATGCACCCTATGAGAACACAATTAGCATGAAAAAAAACTAATGGCCGAGTTTTATTATTTAGGAAAGTTTGTTGTTTAAAGACAATAAGCTTTGGATTATACCTAAATGATCAATGAGAGATAATATGATAAAGGAGAAACATAGTGGGGGAATATTAGGATACTTTGGGACTGATACAACTTTTTCTATGTTAAATGCTTTTTATTATTGGCCAGATATGCAAGATGAAGTAAAAATATTTGTTGACAAGTGTAGAGTGTGCTAGCATGCAAAGGGAAGAATTCAAAATATAGGACTATAACAACCACTTCCAGTTCCAAGTAGGTCTTGGGCTCAGTGAGTATGGATTTGTTTTTAGAATTACCATGAAACCATAGGGGAAATGATTATATTTATGTTGTTGTGGATAGGTTTTCTAAAATGGCTCATTTTATAGCTTGTACAAAAACCATTGATGCAAGCAATGTTGCAAATTTATTTTTTAAAGAGATTATAAGGTTGAATAGTTTGTCTAAAAGCATTGTTTCTTATAAAGATACAAGTTTTATTGTTCGTTTTTAGAGGACCTTGTGGAAGAAACTAAGAACCAATTTAAATTACAATTCAACTTACCACCCATAGACAAATGGATAAATAGAGGTGGTGAAAAAGAGTTTGGGAAACATTTTAAAAAGTTTGGTAAATGAGCAACCCAAATAGTGGGACCAGGTGCTTGTGCAAGATGAGTTTCCTTATAATGAATCTCACAAGAAAAGAACAAGAATGAGTCCATTCTAGATAATATATGGAGTGCAATGGAGAGGAATCTAACAATTGAGAAATTTGGGAAAATAAGAAGTCATAAGTGTTAATGGTAAATAATTTGCGAAATACATGTAGTAATTTGAAGAGAGGGTAGACATCAAGATAATACAAATGTAATTAAAATTCGGTGATGTAGTGATGATATATCTCAGGAAAAAGAGTTTTACTATGGGGCCATACAATAAAATTAAAACTTAAGAAAGTTTGGTCCTTGTAAAATTTTGAGGAAATTTTCTACAAATCCTTACAAGATAAAACTCTGAGATGATATTGTGATTTCTCCAATTTTTAAGGTTTTAGATTTGTATCCCTTCAAGGAGATATAAAGTGTACTAACATATTAGCCTATAAGTGATGAAGATTAGACTAGTGGATGGAAGAAACAACTACCAAAAGCAATCCAGAAAAAAATTAAGGTAGTTTTGGATCAAAAGGTAGTTAAAAGAACTAGAGGTAAGGAATACTTCCATTATTTAATAAAAAGGAAGAACCAACTAGTAGAAGATGCTACTTGGATGATAATGAAATGTCTTTCCAAGTATGGAACAAGCATTGAGAAGCTAATGAACACTTTTTTTCTTCTTGTTAGCATTAGATTTACACCTTCATGTCAAGTCATGGATGCTAGTTTATCTTTTTTCAAGTCATAATCATGAAAAAGGGGGGTGCTATATTCATTATAAGGTTGGAAAAACCTAGGGAAATGTGTCATTTAAATCCATTTTCCTAGCCCTAAGTTTATGCAAATTTTCACTTTATTATTTTACCTATAGAAAAAAAATCGAGTAGCGCTATGAAACGTTTTCGTAGCGCTTTTAAAAATAAATTTAAAACTCGATTTCTATCCCATTAAGTCATATTTTCTAAGCTTCCAAGTGGCGGTTTATAAAATAATGGGCCCCCTTGCATGAAGTGACATTTTCCAATATTTTTGAGCCCATTTGAGCCATTTTAAACCAAATCTTAGTTTAATTTATTTTGCCTAAAAATTGTTTTTCTAGCAAACCCAAATTTGCTATTTTTCAGTCCAGAAAGAGGGTTACTTATTTTCCGGTCCCATTTTGAGTTATTGCAAGGCTAGTGAAGGTGTTGCAAGTCTTGGAGCTTGGAAAAATGGGTCGATCTAGCCATGTGAAGAGGTTCGAACTTGATGGAATTTACTTCGAAGTGTACCCTGGAATGCTTGATCTTTTCAAAAGTGCACATTAAGAACCGGTCTTTCAACATTTTAATGGGTACAAACTCAAATGGTGCCATGAATTTGTCTTCTCTTTCGATGGTAATACAACTAGAATCAGGACATTACCATTCTCTGTCACAGAGGAGTCGGTTGCTAAAGCAACGAGTTTGATAACAGAAGGTGAAAGGTGGTTCAAGAAGCAAAGGTTTTTGAATGTGGATTTGAATTTATTCCTGAAAGAAAACTGCCAAAATCAAGACTGTGATGCAGGGGTCCTCCAAAGAAAATTGAATCCTCAATGGGCTACTGCACTTAGAACTGTCTAGCTTTTCTTCACTTTGCTAGGTCCCCATAATACTAGTGTATTCCCCCATTATTATTGTCATTGTAGCCCTTATTGTTATTGTTTTTCCCATGTTGTCCCCATATTGTTTTTATTGTACCCGATAAAAATCCCACTATTATTATTGTTGTGCCCTTAGATTATTATTGTTATGTCGTCTCTGATTATATTGTGACCTCTTAGACTCTTATATATAGAAATGAGGTTTTATCATTTGAATAATCCAAGAATTGTTCATTTGTGTAATGTAAATGAGTTTTCCCCCTCAAAGAGGCTGATTTTGAAGTCATTGATCTATCTTTTCTATCTTTTTGTGAGCTGGTTTCATAACATTTGGTGTCAGAGCTTTTGATTTTAGGGTTTCACTGCTTCAAACAGGCCGTTGAGACATTTTCGCTATAACTTTTTTTATATGAAGCTTCAGAAGCTATGTTTTATTTTAAATTTTTATTTCATTTCATTTCCTTGTTAATTTGGATCACTCAATAGTAATAAGTTATCTATTTGTGATTGGTGCGATCAAAGATATGTCTTTCTATGGCTTCTCTTCTTTCTTGCAATTTAATATCTCAAGCTATAACAACCCATGCTTATTCTAATTTAGTAAGAGTGTATGTTTTATCAAGGATGAAATTCAGTTATGAATGTGAAATACTCCTTTGATCATTCAACTGAATTGGAATATCTGGTTGATTAGGAGATTGAATAGTCACTTAAACAACACAATTAATAAACTAGGGATATGTGAATTGATGTCCCTAGTATGGTCGCCAAAAGTATGTTGAATGGTAGAGCTTTTTAAGCTTCGCCACTGACACCCTCAAATATCACTAGGATGGTGAGATAATGGGACTAGGCCCATGATTTAATGTGCAAAGGTTATATTACAATTATTTATAGTATATTTCGACAAATGAAGGAAAGGACAATATATATGGCATATCAATATATCGAAATCTAAGAAAATTAATTACAAAGGTATAATAAAAAAATGCAAGCTAGAAGAATGATACATTTACGTTGTATATTATCCAAATGAAATTAAAATAAAATTGCAGAAAATAAATAAGTATTTTGCAGGTAGATTTCTTAAAAATCATTCCCTATCAACCATAAAACTATACATGCACATGTTCAAAATCTGATATAAAAATTAATAGCCACTTTCTTCCATAAATATCAAAGAAATATTTCTTAAAAATTAGGAAACACACAATAATTTAATTGGAGGAAATGTGCCAAAATATTAGTTGTTAAGAATGTTGATTTTATTGACCAAAATGTAAGCACAACTTGTTGTTTCCATTGATTTCTATGAAAATTAGGGCCAACATTTTCTTAAAAATGTCTATGATGTAATTTAACCCATATAATAGACATTGGAATGTCAAACAATAAAGTAAGATATAACGTTGGGTATCATGGGATATTTTTTTGTAAGAATTAACAACGATGTTCTACAAAAATCATACCAATTAGCAATGATATTAAGAAATATCAGACCTTCTAACAACAAAAATTAATGCAAGAAATAATAACAACCTTAAGAAAAATACAAGAAATTGAGTGAGATCACTTTACTCCTTATCACTTTTGGAAGGATTTTTGCCTTCACCAAAACAAGTAAGCTCTAGTACTTTTGAAATAATAAATCAGAGTAAGAAATGACAAATTTGAGAGTTTATACATACCTCTCACTATCTTTTTTCTCCTCTTCCTTCCTTTCCTTAAATCTAGTTTTATATCTCCCTTAGGTAGCTAGAGGGGAAATTTGTTTGTTAAGGTAAATGTATTTACTTTTTATCAGGAGAAGACATTTAGGAAAAATTACCTTTTAAATTAATTTAATTTTATAAAGTAGGTGGGTCCCTGACTGTTGGGTAAAACAATGAGAGGGGGGTGAATCAGTATTTAAACTTTCACCATAATAATTTTCTTTTTCAAACTGTATACGCGATTTTATAGAAACCAACAACATATGTCCATGACTGTAATGAATGAAACGAATGTATAGATAATAAACTTGTAAAACAGCTAAATAAACTTAAATCAAATTGTGAATCATTTACTAAGTAGTAAACAGATGCAGTAAGAACAAAATAAATCAACACACATAAGCAGCACACATGAACACCAAGATTTTTTTAGGTGGAAACTTAATGTGGGAAAAAATCACCGGTGTTGTCATCTCAGTCTTCAATCTTCTTATTATTAAAATTGTTTACAAATTTTGTATTGGTGTAGACTCTTTCCAGTATGCAGGAATTCGCATGTTAAAGGCTACAACCTTCACTCGTTTTCCAGCTTCTACTAGAAGGGAGCTCCAACCCCCTAGCTCTTGTACAACTAATAAGATTACCAATACATAGGCACCAACCTACAGAAGGATGCTACCTTCACTCATTCTCCAGGGACCATGTTTCATACATTTTTAGACTGGATATTCCTGATACACATCAACACAATATGTAGGCCACATTTCATCAAATTTTCAAACTGGACCCATCAGTAACATTGAAGTTCAAATAAATCACCACTGCAATACACCATCAAACACAACTGCATCAACCAATCACTGAAACCCATCAAATCTGAAGAAAAACACAATCAATCAATCTGAACAGTCAGATCAATGTCACCAAAACACAGAGCTGAAACCAGGACACTGCATCAATAATCAAAACCAACTACAACCTCAAAAATCATATGTCAGAATGTATACACTACTTCAATGAGGACAACCGTGTATATACGCTACTTTCTATAACTCAACTTGAATATACCTCTAAGGATATTGAATCATAAAACTTCGGAAGAAAAAATTGTACTAACCAAAGACATTATGAAGATCTATTGTCATATTACAGAGTTCTAAACTGACAGTAGCAAAAAATCACCCTTCTTAATCAATCAATTAGTCAACCAAACTCAAACTCCTTTCACAATTAGTTTAACTTTAAATCTAATGAAGACATCATTGACAAACAATAGTAAAACAATAACACTGATCAAATAGATCAATCATTTCAGAACACAATCCCTTCCTCTGCATATGCTACTCGGAAGTGACAAATCCATGTGTATACTAGCCTTCACCGGGGTGAACCTACATATAGATCTGTGAATAATGAATTATAAATTCACAACTTTTAAAGACTTCAAATATACCCAGATCATAGCATTTAAAGGATAAAACATGCGTTAGCACTCACATCTAGCTTATCCATTATCATATCATACAATGATAATTCATTTGAGGTATCTTGATCCTTATCCAAAATTGCATCCAAGGGCGCACAAGATGTTTCAAATCTATATCATAACCATACCCCTTACAACACAAAATATACTTCAAATAGAAGTATTCATGAAAAGCCCTTTTTTCTTTCCACATTAGCCCTTTGATCTTCTCCTCCTTATATACTTAGAGCCTTTGTCAAGCCCACGAACCAAAGCAACACTTAGAACCTATGATATTCTTAAACAGGATCAAGTAACTGTTATTACACTCAATATTGCGGGCTAATACCATGGTATGGACCCTTGGTCTTCTTTAACCTTAAATTTCCATCCCATATGCACTTTTCCTTCTGTGAAATTTCATGCATATGTATACACACCTTTTATTATGTGTACCCACGTGTATACGTTACTTCGACTAGGTTAAACAACGTATACAACTTAAAACATTCTCTTTCCTCAATTTCTTGATTCTGGTCTATAATCCTTTGTCCCATTATCATGTTCTTCTATGTCATTACTATGTTACCTTTGAATTGACCCGTTATAATGTGAGTTTCCATCATACATCACTTTATCATTTCTGAACTGACTTATGGATATATCTGATTATCATATATGTGAGTTTCGATCAAGGACAACACATGTACCATAATGCCAACAATCTCCCCCTTTGGACTGGATGGAAACCATATTGGTGTTGATCACTTCAAGCTGTAGAACCCTTTAGATATATCAAACAACACCAATATACTCTCCCCCTTTGACATCAAGGGCAAAGGGTGGACCAAGATATTCTCCCCATTAGTACATGCTGAGATGCACTATATTGTCCATGCTCCCCCAGGGCACATGCAAAGTCTGCATAATTATTTTTCAAAAGAATAACATGACTATAACTCAACTATGTGAGTATGACCTTCCTATCACCAATGACTCATACATACATCAATTACCCAACCAAGTGGGGATACATCAAATGTTCATACATGACTAAAAAATTTCAATTATTACATCATCCTTCCCATGCATAGTGGGGGTACAAATTACATCATGTGTCCAAAATGACTCATCCATAATATACTATGATAGAAAGAGACAAATTATTACACCATAGGTCTTTACATGACCTTTTCATCAAATGACATTAATATCTTAGACCATAGCTGAATTCAACAACTATGATGCCAAAAATGCATAATATTTTGAAGGCTAATGCTCTCCTAAACCTGTGATACCTGTGCATTGTCAACAATTCATTCATCAAGGCATATTCATCAATAAAATAAACATCAATAAGAAAAGCATATCAATAGATTGTATCCATCAACATCAAAATAAACATGCATGTCAAAAACTAATTTTGAGTCTGACCTACTGTTTTTTCTGTGAGAAAAACACATACGCTATTGTCGACACAGAAACACGCATATATACGCAACTCTGCTTCTTGAAATCCACGTATAGAAAACAATACTATGATTTTGTACATGTAGTCTAAACAAACTAGTTTTAACAATAAGATGAGGCAGAAACAACTCCCAACATTTTTATGAGATATTCAAATGCTTCTCTGGGAAGATGTTTGGTAAATATATCAACTATAGGCTTTAACCCCATACATAACTTACCTGCATAAGAATTCTAAAACATAGAAAATAAACAACGCGAGAGCATAACACATAAAACACATATACATAGAGATTTCCCTTGGATCCCAAAACTGGGACTACCGGCTTGATTTTTCATTAGATTCCTTTCAATGTTACAATACATATTTATACATGTTGAAGCATCCAATACCATGGACCGAAAACCATTGCGTCCAAAACCATGTGCAAGAATCATGCACACAACCATAGGTAGGTCTGCCCAACCTAACATAGGGTCCAAAACCACACTTTTCTAGGGCAGTGACCCCATAGAGTGGGGTTACCTGCACCCCTCAAACCCCCCTTGACTCCCCCGCTACGCAATCGGTGCAATGAATGGGGGGCTCTTCCCCCCTTCTATCCCTCCGGTTAACTACGTGGACTAGTTGTGGAAAGAATATAACACAACCCAAAATTCTCCCACTTGTTGTTTTCTTTCCACAGGGGGCCATAAGAGAGCTTAGTCATTTATCCAGCCCTGCAACGCCCAT
>APFE031431879.1:0-14387 GCA_000404065.3 Pinus taeda | reverse complement strand
ACCCCGTATAGAAATTACGAGAGCATAACACATAAAACACATATACACAAAGATTTCCCCTGGATCCCAAAACTGGGACTACCAGCTTGATTTTTCATTATATTCTTTTCATTGTTACAATACATATTTATACATGTCGAAGAATCCAATACCATTGACCAAAAACCATTGCGTCCAAAACCATGGACCGAAAACCATCACATCCAAAATCATGTACGAAAATCATGCACACAACCATAGGTATGTCCACCCAACCTAACATAGGGTTCAAAACCAAAATTTTCTGGGGCACTTCCCCGGACCCCATAGAGTGGGGTTACCTGCACCCCTCAAACCCCCTATGACTCCCCCCACTATGCAATCGACGCAATGAAGGGGGGACTCTGCCCCCTTCTAACCCCCAGTGAACTATGTGGGCTAGTCGTAGAAAGATTATAACACATCCCAACATCAACAACCTGATCTTTGGAGGGAATATACTTTAATTTAACCTTTTGTTCAAGCACTTGTTCCCGCAGAAAGTGGTACTTAATGGGTATGTGCTTGGTCTTGGAGTGCATAATAGGATTTTTCAAAATATCAATCGCACTTGTATTGTCACATCGGATGGAGATGGGTAGAGAACATTTAATTTGAATATCTTGTAATGTTTACATCATCCAAAGAAGTTCTCTGCAGTAAGATGCAACACATATTCTGCTTCCGCTGTAGATAAGGCAATCAAACTTTGTTTCTTTATGAACCAAGATACTAATCGTGATCCCATATAAAATGCACCTCCACTAGTGCTTTTTTGGTCATCAACATTCCCAGCCCAATCACATATGTATATGCATGAAAGGTGAGATTTGTATATTTAGGATACCATAGACCAAAGTCTTGAGTTCCTAGGAGATATTTGAATATTCTCTTTACTGCCTGAGGATGTGATTCCTTCATATTGGATTGGAATCTTCCAACAATTCCTACCGCACACATGATATCTGGTCTGGTACCTATTAGATAAAGTAGAGTTACAATCATAGATATGTACTTTGGTTGGTTCATTGTAGGAGAATCATCATTAGAACTGAGACTCCATCTTGTTACGATTGGAGTACATACTGGTTTGGAATCTTCCATTCCGTACTTCTTCAGAATCTGCTTGAGATATTTAGTTTGTGAGAGAAATATGCCATCTTTTTTTTGTTGCACTTGTAGACCAAGAAAATAGGTTAGTTCTCCAAGTAAAGACATTTCAAATTCTTGCTGCATAACAGAAGAAATTTTTTTACTCATATATTCTTCATTACTGCCAAAGATGATATCACCAACATAAACAACAATAATTAGTAGTTTATCATTCTCAATTTTTGTATATAAGTTGTTGTCTGTGGATCCTTTTGTGAAGCCTTGTTGTTGAAGATATTTGTTAATACGATAATACCATCCCTCGGATCTTGTCTTACTCCATATAAAGCCTTTTTGAGTTTGCATACAAGCTTTGCATCATTTCCTTGAATGAATCCTTCTATTTGTTCAACGTTCTTCTTCTAGATCTACATTAAGAAATGCAGATTTTACATCCATTTGATAAAGTTTGAATTTTCAAAAAATTGAAAGAGCAAGAAACAATCTTATGGCTTCAAGTCTAGCTACAGGTGAAAAAGTTTCTTCGATGTCTATACCTTCTTGTTGTGCATACCCTTTACAAACAAGCCTTGCTTTATTCCTAATTACCTCTCCAATTTCATTCAACTTATTCTTGAATATCCATTTTGTCCCTATAACATTTTTATCATGAGGTCCAGGAACTAATTCCCAACTATCATTCTTTTCAATTTGGTCAAGTTCTTCATTCACGGCCTTAACCCAACATTCATCTTTGCAAGCTTTATTTACATTTTTTCGTTCTATGGAGGATAATAAGGCTAGATAACTAGGATATCTTACAAGAGCTCTTCTTGTTTGTACTCAAGACCCTTTTTCTCCTAGAATTTGAGATTCTGGATGATTCTTTTGAACATACCTGGATGGAGCCTTTTCCCTATCAGATGTATCTTCTTCTAATGCTTCATTGGTTTCTTCCTCTATATCATTTCGATTTGACATGGGAAAGCATTCATTGTCTTCATTGTTATCATCTTCTTTTACTGATGTCACCCATTTCAGATTCCTGCATGCTTCATCGATTAAAACTCAATGCATTCAACAATTTTCCAAAGTCTCATATTATAATATTTGTATCCTTTACTTCTAGATCAATAACCAAGAAATATTCCTTTGTCTTCTTTAGGTTCAAACTTACCAAGTTTTTCATTAGTCTTTTTGATGAAACATTTGCTTCCAAAAACTTTGAAGTGTTTTATAGTGGGAAGCTTACCATACCAAAGTTCATATGGAGTTTTATCACTATTTACACGTACATGAGCTTTGTTGAGAATATTTACTGCAGTATGTGAAGCTTCACCCCAAAAGGTGTTAGAAGGTCTAGACTCATCAAGCATAGCTTGAGCCATTTGTTGAATTGTTCTATTCATTGTTTCCGCCACACTATTTTGTTGAGGAGTTCTGGTGACAGAGAACTGTCTCTTTATTCCATGTTGTTCACAAAACTAAAAAAAATCATCTGATATGAATTCTCCTCCCCGATCAAATATGAGACATTTAATTTTTAGATCTAATTCATTTTCAACTAAAGCTTTGAAGACCTTAAAATTTTCAAATGCTTCATCTTTATGTTTTAGTAAACCAATCCAACACATTCTAGAAAAATCATCAATGAATAAAATGTAGTATTCTTCTCCACGAGGTGAATTTTTCCTTGTTGGTCCACACAAATCATTATGAATGAGTTCAAGAGGATTCCTTGTTGATCCTTCTTTGGCATTGAATTGAACTCTGGTTTTCTTACCAAATTGTCATGGTTTGTAGATGGTATTTTCTGGGATAACGATATCTGGAAGATCACAAACAACCTTGAGCCTGCAATATTTTCTTATTTGAGAAAATCTTAAATGCCCCAATATTCCGTGCCATAACCAGTTCTCTTTTTTTTTTCTTAGATAACATCATTCTTGACCTCCTTCTAGCATATATAGATTTCTTGGAGTTCTTGTACCTTTGATTATGGTCTTTCATGTGTCAAGCTCACAAACCACACATTCTTTTGATTGAAACATAAGTTCATTTCCTTGAACACACATTTGACTAACACTCAATAATTTATGCTTTAATCCATCAACATACATAACATTTCCAGCTTTAACCTTTTCTTTTAGATAAACAGAACCTTTACCCTTAATGACAGTTGGTGATTCATTTCCAAAAGTGACATTCTTTTCCTTTTCTATAGCATTGTATGAAATGATATTATCTTTATCACCTGTCATGTGTTTTGAGAATCCACTATCAATGTACCACTGATTTTCTTGTCCTTCTGCAAATAGACCTATGCCACATCTTTTGACTGTAATTCCTTCTTTTTCTATACCTTGGAGTTGGATGATGTTTGCTACGTTTGATATGTTGGCCAAAATTTTCTCCTTCATTCAGATTCTTCAAGACCAAAGTTATTGAAAAATGAACATTCAATTTCATCTTCAAGAGGTGAAAATTTATTATAAGAGCTCTTCTTAATTCCTGTCATGCTCCTTTGTTTTCTTTCTTCTCTAGTCATGATAGTTTTGTAAACACATTGAGCAGCCTTATGACCAAATTTGTGGCATGAAAAGCATTGTCCATTAAAGAAGAAGTTTATGTGACCATAAAATATTTTGGTATTGTTCACCTTTTTGTTAGTGCTTCTATTGATGTTCACTCTTGGAGTAAAATGAGCATGATTTACTTGGGGAGTACCTTTAGGCTTTTTATGAGGATTGATGCATTGTTCACTGGTTTTCACTGCATTAGGATAGCTTCTGGTGATATTTGAAGACTTTTCTGGTTGAGATGTTTCTCCTTTGTATCCAAGAGTAGTTTTTAAAAGAGGAGAACATTGAACCTTGATGATTTCATCTAAGGTGTTTAATACTTTAGCAAATCTAAGATTCGGAGTTTTTGTCTTCTCAAGTTCCTTTCTTAGACTTACTACTTCACACTCTAATTCTTCATTATTCTTTTCCCTTTCCATAAGTTGATGTGCTAAAGTGTCTATGACTGTATTCTTTTCTTCCAAGCAAATTTTGAGTTGAGTGACTTATTCAAGAAAATATTCTTCTTCTAAGGCATCCATGAACTTATCATTTTCATAAGCCATGAGTAGTTTAATATCTTGATCAGACTCATCTTCATCACTATTAGACAGGCCATCACTATCTTCATGAATATAATAACTTTTTCTATTAACAAATTGTTTCCTATTACCTTTTCCAGAATTCTTTCCTTTGTCATGGTTATCTTTATGAGGACATTTAGCAGCATAATGACCAACTCTACCACACATAAAACATTTGAAGGGAAGCTTACCTCTAAATCTTCCTGAACCCAGTTGAAGTTTCTTCACAAAGTTTACATCATCTTCTTCTGATATATATCTTGATTCCTTGAGATATTCCTTTTCTTTTCCCTTTGCAAAGGCTCTAAAAGTGGCTTCTCTGATTTCTGATGGACCTCCTTTCCTAATTTCAAAGGTAGTTAAAATTCCATGAAGTTGAATGACAGTAACAGATTGTAGATCTTGCTTCTCTTCTATGGAAAATACTTTTGACTCAAATTTAGAAGATAGAGATCTCAAAATTTTCTCTACTATAGTAGCTTCCTTTTTATCTTCACCCAGATTCTTCATACGATTTACAATCTCATCTACTCGTAAAAAATAATTAGCAATACTTTCATCACTATGCATCTTGAGAGTTTCATATTGAATTCTGAGAGTTTGGAGTTTAGCACATTTTACCTGGGAGTATCCTTCGTAGCTCTGAATGATTTTGTCCCATATTTCTTTGGTTGTGTTGTGCTACATGAATATGACGAATTCTAATTTTGATAGACTTCCCAATAATGCATTGACGACTTTGGCATTAGTTTCATATGAATTCTTTTATGCTGCATCTGTGGGGACTGCTGCTAGATATTGGTATCCTCCTTCCACAATTTCCCAAACATCAGCTCCAAGTGACTAAATATAGGCTATGGTTCTTATCTTCCAATATGCTAAGTTATTTCCATTGAAGAGTGGTGGTATGATACATGCCATTCTATCTTGATTGCTCATCTTGAGAGATCTTCCTTCAAGCGATCAAGCTTCTTCTGAAGGACCTGCTATAATACCAATTGTTGGGAAAAATACTAAGAGGGGGGGTGAATCAGTGTTTAAACTTTCACAATAATAATTTTATTTTTCAAACTGTATACACGATTTTACAGAAACAAAAATAGCATATGTCTGTGACTATAATGGATGAAACCAATGTATAGATAATAAACTTGTAAAACAACTAATTCATTGTCTGTTGAACTTAAATCAGAGTGTGAAGCATTTAATAAGTAGTAAACATATGCAGTAAGAACATAATAAATAAATAAAAATAAGAAACACACATGAACACTAGGATATTTTTAAGGTGGAAATCCAATGTGGGAAAAAACCACAGTTGTTGTTGTCTCAGTCTTCAATATTCTTATTATTAAAAGTGTTTACAAATTTTGTACTAGTGCAGACTCTTTCCACTACGCATGCATCCACCTACTGAAGGCTACAACCTTCACTCATTTTCCAACTTCTACTGGAAGGGAGCTCCAAACCCCCTAGCTCTTGTACTGACTGATATGATTACTAGTACGTAGGCGCCAACCTACAGAAAGCTACTACCTTCACTCATTCTCTAGGGACCACGTTTCATAAATTTTCAGACTAGATACTCCTGATACACATCAACACAATATGTAGGCCACATTTCATCAAATTTTCAGACTGGACCCATCAGTAACATTGATGCTCAAAATCAATCACCATCGCAATACAAACATCAAACACAACTACATCAACCAATCAATGAAACCCATCAACTCTAAAGCAAAACACAATGAGTCAATCTGAATAGTCATATCACTATCACCAGAACACAGAGCTGAAACCAGAACACTGTATCAACAACCATAACCAACTACAACCTCAAAAATCATATTTCAGAATGTATACGCTTTTTTGTAACTCAACCTACGTATACCTCTAAAGATATTGAATCATAAAATTTTTGAACCAAACATTGTACTAACCAAAGATATTTTAAAGATCCACTATCATATTACAGAGTTTTAAATTGATAGCAACAAAATATCACCCTTCTTACTCAATCAATTAGTCAGCCAGACTCAATCTCCTTATACAATTATTTTAACTTTAGATCTAATGAAGACATCATTGAAAAACAACAACAAAACAATAACACTGATAAGATAGATCAATCATTTCAGAACACAATCCCTTCCTTTGCATACGCTACTTGGAAGTGTCGAATCCACGTGGATACGCGCCTTCACAGAGGCGAACATGTGTATAGATCTGAAAATAATGACTTATAACTTTGGATATTTTCAAGACTTCAGATATACCCAGATCATAGCATTTAAAGGATAAAACATGTGTTAGCACTCATATCTAGCTTATCCATTATCAGATCATACAATGATAAGTCATTTCAGGTCTCATGATCATGATTCAACATTGTATCCAAGGGTGCACAAGATGTTTCAGATCTATATCATAACCATAGCCCTTACAATACAAATTATACTTTAGCTAGAAGTATTCATGAAAACCCTTTTTTTATTGCCACGTTAGCCCTTTGATCTTCTCCTCCTTATATACTTAGAGCCTTTGTTAAGACCACAAACCAAAACAACGCTTAGAACCTATGGTATATGAGATCAAGTAACTGTTATTCCACTCAATATTGTGGGCTAATTCCATGGTATGGACCCTTGGTATTCTTTAACATTAATTTTCCATCCCATACGCGCTTTTCCTTCTGTGAAACTGCATGCATACGTATATGCGCCTTTTATTATGTGTATTCGCATGTATACGCGAGTTGGACTAGGTTAAACAATGTATACAACTTAAAACATTCTATTTCCTCAATTTCTTGATTATGATCTGTAATCCTTTGTCCCATCATCCTATTCTATTGTGCCATTACTCTGTTACCTCTAAATTTACCTGTTACAATGTGAGTTTTCATCATACATCACTTTATCATTTCTTAATTGACATGTGGATATATATGGTTATCATATATGTGAGTTGCCATCAAGGACAACACATGTACCATAATTCCAACAATGACTATGTCGATGAAATATCCACATTAATCTTGTAACTCATAATAACTTCAAAACATGACATTATTGTTAGCACTGCCATCATAATAATCATGTGCATGAAATGACTCATCATCCATAAACATATATGTATAATCAAGCACATAAAACCATCTTATGTCTCCCATATGATATCATCATCAAAATATGTACGATGAATGTAATAAAGTGTTGTCCCAACATAAGCAATGTCAAAGACTATAATACTCAAGTAAAGTAAAGTAAAAACCATGAAAGAAACTCAAGTGAGATCCAAATCCCTACTTGAACAAGCCCAATAGGAAGTAAGCTTATCTTATTTTTTTCTTCTTTTTTGTGCCTCCAGCTACATATCCATAAAGGAAATTTCCCACTTTCATCCTCCTTCAACTGTAGGGATATAAAAATGAGTACAAGACTCAAAGTGGCCTCACAAAGCGACTATACAAGCATAACAAGTGCATGTAGTTTTCCTACTACCAACTATGCAACAGAGTCAAGAGGCTAATATATGTGAATTGACATAACATGAGATAGAGCGAAGGGTATCTAAGGGGTAGCAATGACAGGATGCAAAAAGTGATGAGAGAAGGTGGGCCAATGATAAAAACCTAATGCATAATTGATTGGATTGCATTCTCATTTATCATTTTGAATTGGTTGTTATTTGGTTGCTTGAGGTTCAAGAAAATATATTGTGCTTGGGTTAATAAAAGACACGTTGTGGGATGCATGTGGTGTAGGAGGAGGGGGATCTCTAAGGTACAAATGAATAGTTTGAGTTAATTGGTTAAATTCCTATTGGTCTACATCAAAATGAATAGAGAACTCAATATTTTTATTTTTAATTTACCTTTGAGCCTCTGCTGAAAAACTCATGTTGATTGTAATCAAAATAATTTGTTACGCAACCATTATATCTCTAATTATAAAAAAATAAACAAAAAGATTTTCTAGAATTAAGTTTTTTGTAATGTTAGAGTCCTTGTATACACTCTCCAAGGAAACATATAAAAGGAGGAAAGGTAACTGTATGCATGCAACGAAGACAAGTGTAATTAGAACAATTGTGTAGGGGTGGCAACATCATAGGAAAAACAAATGCATGTAGAACTGCTTGTTGAGACCATGAGTGAATGAATACATAAATAATGAACTAATAAGAGCACCAACCATTTATTTGTTGAAATATGTAACTAGGTTTTGTCTTCATAATGACATGTTTAATCATGATTTTATGTATTTAATGTAAAGAAGAAAAATAATACTATTTTTGTTATGCTTCAAGACATGGGTTTCATGCTCAATGAATTTTATTTTATAGATGAAGCTCCCATTGTGAACTATTAGGTTTGGTCATTAAGTCATAAAGTCAATTGAGTCAATGTCATGTATAGAAGACCCATTTGGGAATGTTACATATTGTAAAAGAGAATTTATTTGATTCATAAACCCTCCAAGACCTCGTCACAAGCACTTGTTCAAGTCAGCCTTCCAAAGGAGCTAGATATTATTCTAGAAGGAGATGTTGGCCTAGGTGCAAGAACAATTCAACTTATTTTGCATGGACATACTACTATATAAAGGAGGACTCAGCCTCACTTGAAGATACATTCGACAAGCATCTAAAATAGAAGAAGAAGTGCAAGGTGCACAAGCATAGTAGCCTCTCATCAAGCAAAGAACGAAGAAGAAGAAATTGATTTTTTTTGGGTTTGTTCTTGGGAAAATATCTCTCACACATCTGAGAAAGGTTAGTAATTTCTACTGCTGGAGAAGCTAAGTTACTAAGTCAACTTAAGAAGTCGAATCAAGAAATAATTCAAGTCTCTAATCAATCTGAATAACACTCCATCCAAGAAAGAAGGAATCAAGGGATACAAATAATTGTTTTTCTTTCACATGTGCTACAACTAGGGTTTCTGAAGAGGCCAAGAATTGCAGGCATGTCTTAATAGGTTGAGATCCATGGTTGAGCAATCAGTTTGACTAGAATTGACTCAAGGAAGAAGAAATATTTCAAGAAATCTATGTGACTTGGTCTTGGAGAGGTTAGTAGGTAAAGGGTCTTGGTATTGGAATTCATCACTTGAAGATTCTATAAGAAGAAGAATTCATTTGGGTTTTTCTCTCAAATTGGATAGGTTTTGGCTTTGGCTGATCGCCTACATCTTGTGTCCCGTGTCTCATTGTTGTTTATATTTTGATAGTTATTTGATGAAGAGAACAACATAATAATAAAATATAAAGAAGAACCTAATCAAAAGAAGTAAAAAATATTCACAAGTAGTTATCATTACCAAAGAAATCACCTCATGTCTCTGCCCTAGATTTCTCAACATGGTGTTAGTGTCGGTCTTGAGTCCTCCATCGGTGATCAAAAGCTCTTTGCATATGCATATGTAGGTGTCTCATCAGCATCAGTTTTGCATCCCGTTAGGCATGCCATAACAATGATGGAGGAGCTGGTCTTTGTTCCCTTCTTGGCTTTGCTGGAATCAGGTCATATCATTTGAATAAACTTGTGTCACATTTGTGTTATTTTTGTCTTGAAATCCCAAATCTAGGTCTAGGGTTTCGGTCAAAATCACTGCAAGGTCATGAGTCAAAAGTCTAATAGTCCCCAGCAAGCCAAAAGGAGGTATGTAAATATGTTCCATTGATATTTTTCATCAGCTACAGCTCATTTATACCTTGGATTTAAAAACTCTGTTTTTAAACCCAAGGTCATGTGAAATTTGCAAACATAAGGAAAATTTTCAAAATTCTTCAGAATGCCGGCAATAACCCTGGTTTCCTCGCCAGAGTCCATCCGATAGTCAACCTGCAAAAAGAAACAAGTTAAAGCACTCAAAAGATCAATTTCAGGCAAAGTGAAACTTAAAAAACAGTGTTAAATTAAATGTCAAAACATACAAACATTAGAAATTGGGTTTGATGATTTTTTTCTAGTGTGGACCTATAAAGACTAAATTTCCCTCTTCATGGCCTCATTATGTATTTGCAAACTTGCAAAACACAAGAGAGAGCTCAAGGAAGGTGATTTGCAGCATTTCGGTCATTTCCTGGGGAGCGACCACTCGAAACTGGGGTGCGACCAGTTGGGCGGGGTGCGACCACTCAGCGCCACTCCCACAGTGCGTTTTCAGAAGGGGTGTGACCACTCAGAGGGGTGTGACCACTCGAGCCTGGGGTGCGACCACTCGGCCTGTGTTTGCTAGAAAACCTCCAAATCAGTTAAATCGCCCTCCCAAGTGGCAAATCGATTGAGGTAGGCTCTAAATTCATCAATGATGCTAAGGGTTGATAAAATAATGATGTGTTGAATGGTTTTATCCTTTAAGATTTGCAAGAGAAATGGTGAATTTGGCTGTTGTTAATGTAGGCATTATGCTAGGGTTTGTGTGTTTGTTTTTCAAGGTTTTTAGTCCTACTTATCCCCTCCTTGTTTCCTTTAAATTAAATTCACAGATGTTAATACATGTTTTTCTCTTATTTCATTTGCCAGAAATGCATTTCCCATCCCAAATTCCTAAAAAACCTATCCCTCCCCATATTCCTTCACAAAACCCTAATGCCCTTCATATTCCAACCAAACCCTAAATGCCCTTCCCACAGCAAACAAACTAAATGGACCAATAGCAAGGAAACAAAACAAAGGGATATTAAATTAAATATAATTATATTATATATTATATTATATATATATTTATATATATATATTATTTATTATATATATTTTATATATATATATTATATATATATTATTATATATTATATATATTATGTGAAAAGAAAAATAGAGATAAAATGCCAAAATGACCAAATATGAAAAAAGAGATATTGTTGGGTATAAAAAAGAGGCAGGCTGCTGTTATGATATTTATAAAAAGAAAAATTAAAGAATGCAGCTGTATATATTCAGAAAATGGACATATTGCTGTGGTTATGGTCTACAAAATAATGTTGCTGTGCTTCCCAAAAACAAACCCTGTTTTCCCTTTTTCTCTTTACCTTTTGAAGTTGTCAATCTCCTTTTGACAAAAATATGAATGAAGCCCTCCTTCCCCTATGACCAAATGCATATGAATCCCTTTCAAATAACAGAGTTTTCTTCATTAACGGACAAAAACTCAAATGAACAATGTTGTCCCGTACCCCTGTCGTAACATATGTTCTTTCCCTTGGTCACTAGCATACATGGTTTCCCTTATGATAAAATCCTAATAAAAGTATTTCGTTGCAAATAATTTCCTGAAAGATGAGATGATATGTTAACATTTTGTGAATTATCCCTAAAAATCCCTGTTTTTATATTTTCCCATTCCTTATTAAAATTCCCTCCCCTAACATTTCCCTTATGATTTTTTCCCCTTGAAAATAGCATACTTCTCAGCATTTTGCAGGCAGAGGCAGCAATTCTATTTATCTTTCAGCTTGCTCATCTTGTTCCAAAACCATGTCAGACACCGAGAGTTATGAGCCAGGTGATGACCATTCATCATCTATAGAGGTGGAGGTACAGCAAAGGCTTCGTAAGAAAGGTGGTCACCATAGGAGACATGAACCTACTTCTTTGGCAGCATTGCAGGCTTGTCCTTTGGCAATGAATGGTTTTCGTTACATGTCATGTTTTTAGTTCTGTGAGAGGCTTGTCCAGATTCAGCATCATAGGGAGTTGGCCCGTTTATTCGTTTTGCACCTTCATGATGGGCAGGTCACTCTTGCAGGGGTGAATTTTATACTATCTCTGGAGATGATTTCAGAGGCTACTGGGATACCGAATGTGGGAGAGGTGTGGCCCAAGCGCAAATTGCTGGATTTTGTCTTTTTTGAGCCATATGTCAGGCCCTCATTTGTGAGTCACTTGTCAGGGGTATTTCCTTTCAGATTCCTCCGGGCAGAGTATGCTTCGATCATGCGGCTTATTATGCAGTATTTTACATGCGAGGGAAGATTTTCACAAGTCTTCTCTTGTCACATTCGCATGTTGATGCACTTTACCAGAGTGAGGATGATGAACATCCCAGTTTTCTTCTTCCAGGACATTCAGAGGATGTCATCCGTGTTTTAGAGGCAATCCCCAGCTCAGTAGCATAGGAGTTTGTGCCATCATGGTCTCATTCAGCTTGTTGTTTCTTATCAGTTGAGGCAGCAGGGCATTTCATGGGCAGACTTCATTTCTCATGAGGTATTTACAACGCCATCACAGTCACAGCTAGAGCCAGAGGCCATTCATGAGGAGGAAGGTCCATCACGCCAGGCAGAGATTATTGTGCCGACACATGTTGTTTCCCCACTACAGTGTACATATCAGAGAGGTCATAGAACCTTGTTTGCAGTAGCTGGACGAGTATTTTCTCCACAGTAGGTGGAAGGGGTCTCGTCATCATCATCAGATCAGCGAGTGTCATCTCCACATCAGGTGGAAGGGGCCTCGTTGCCGATAGCAGCACAGGTAGTAGAGAGGGGAAAACAACCCATGATTGAGGAGAGAGTGTCAGGTGATCCGGTCATTGATCTTGACGCCGGTTCTCCTAGCACAGAGCTCAAGGATATCATCCGAGAGCAAAGGACCGAGATCCATTCGCTGCAGACACAATTATTGATGGCAAAATGGATAATCAAATATTTGGAGCAGCGAAACAAACAGCTTGAGGACGAGAAAGAGATGGATGAGCTATGGAGGGTTCGAAGTGATCGAGTCATCAACCGTAGGAGGCCCGGTGACTTGCTGCCCAAAGAGAGAGAATCCATGCTTATCCGGGTAAATACACATCTAGAGAGGCTGTTGGCGAAGGCCAATAGAAACAAAAAATTGCTAAGAAACATGAAAAACCATTATTGGGCAAGGATGCATGTTTGCAAGGCGAAGATGAAGGTGTTCCAAAGAAGGTTGACCGAGGTCCGCAAGAGGAAGAAGAAGACCAACCCGCTCAGTATCTTGGCCGAGGCTTCTCTCACTCACCATGATACTCACTATCTTCCTCCTAGCAGCAAACCCAAGAGATTTTGAGAATTTTGAGGCATTTTTGACATTTTTGGGAATTTTACAAGTCTTGGCCATTCGAGTGGTCTCACCCCTTACGAGACCAGTCGTGGGGACAGCTCAGAACGGGGAAAACTCTACATGGTTGGATTTGTCTTGCAAAAGTACACTTGTCTATGGAAGGGTTTCAAATTTTG
Organism: Pinus taeda; assembly: GCA_000404065.3. Classification (NCBI taxonomy): domain Eukaryota; kingdom Viridiplantae; phylum Streptophyta; class Pinopsida; order Pinales; family Pinaceae; genus Pinus; species Pinus taeda. The sequence continues at coordinate 920 of APFE031431879.1, read as the reverse complement.
TGAAGATTTGGGTGCCCAAAAGCTCAAAATACAGGCAAATTTTGACTTTCTACCCCTTTTTTGAGTTGCAGAAAGCAGTCTTGGGAGATTTGATTTTTGAGGGCTCAAATCAACTCCAAATTCAGAAATTCTAGTTGGTTTGGAAATTAGACTGCCAGACCTTTCCAACGAGCTATCCTGCACCTGATTTGGACACCGGGACGGTCCTCGAATAGAGCTTCCAAAAGGTGCGACTACTCGAGCCAGAGGTGCGACCACTTAGGCAAATTTGCCAGTTTTTGACCAGTTCGGCCAGCTAAGTACTGGTTTCACTTTGGTTGACTATTTGGGCATGTAATTGATGGATTCTTGTGTAAATTTCATGGAATTAGATACTTTTACTCTTCTTTACCTCTTCTAGAAGCTTCTTTGATGTAAATAGTGAATATTTAATGCATGGATAGGCTTCCTAAGTTTTAGAGGCAAGTTGTTGAGCTGGTCTATTATTTAGTGATTGATTTAGAATTAGTTGCAACAGCTCCTAGGAAGATGAGCTCGACCCCTAGAGGTGGGGAAAGAAGTTAAAACTTCTATATTATGCCTTCTCTTTCTCATTTTCATGGTTGGACTCTAGAGGGAGAAGCTCTATTGTATTTTTGACTTATATTTATGCAATTTGAGGAAAAGGAAGGCCAGGGTTTTGCAGACTTCATTGTGGATTTTTGTGGATTATTATGTTGATGGTGTGTTTCCTACTTATCATTGTAAGTGTGTTTATGTGTTCCATTTCTTAATCTCTTGCTGCTATTTAAACAAATGATCCAGGTGGATGTTGGTGGCCACCCACCTATCCCATTTGGACCTCCACAATTGTCTCTTTCAGCATTTTCAGTTTCCTTAATTGTAGCACAACTTACTATTTTTAGCAGTTTTTCTGGTCC
>APFE031431878.1:16703-49015 GCA_000404065.3 Pinus taeda | reverse complement strand
CTGTGGCGTCTCCGCACTTCCATAGCTGCAGCGCTCGAGAGATCACCCTTCACAGATTCGCTTTCCACTTCACTTTCATATAGATTGATCTTTTTAAATAATAACCCAATATTTCAGATCTTAAGATATTCAACCCAAAAGCATACACAAGCCAAATGATCTCCTTTGCTTTATATAGGCAAGCTCTTCCTCAAATCATGGACCAATACCACGGGCCAAAACCATAACAAACCAATACCATCAACTCAATACTAGGGATCAACACGTCTGTCGAGATGCCATGGTCCAAAAACCATAGGTTCAAATTCCAAGGACTAACTACCATGGACCAAAGGTAAGTTTTCCCACATGAAATAAACTTTTCTCTGCATAAAATTCCGTGAACTTTTCTCCTGCTTAATTCTCATCATATTGAAAGCCATGACATGGGTGTTGCCATCAAGTACAACATCTATAACATATAACCATACCAGAAACATGATGCCAACAAAGAAGGTAAGTGATAACAATAGTGGATAAGGCAGTTTCCGAAAATGAGAAACAAAGTGTGCATTCATGGATAAGGTGGTTAGAGAATAAGGAATGTGTACTAATGGATAGAAAATAGACATGTCACTAGTAAATCACTACCACATGTTACACTAGGTGGCACTCCTACTAAAATAGACTTGCTAACAATAAAAAATAAAAATGCTAAAAATAGAAAGTGGATCTAAAGGATAGGGAATGTCTAGTAAGTGACGAAAAGTGGTCAAACGTAGTCCTAATGTGCATGTGCCCGAACATTTATTTTAGTTATTTGGTCATAGATACTTTGTTTTAACATAAGATATAAATACAAGACTTGGAAGTTAATTATTGCATGTTAACAAACATGGTGTATAATCTCAATAAAGGCTCACACTTAGTTGCTTAAAACTACATAATGTTAGTTAACTCATCCCAATAATATATCAAAGAAGAAGAAACAATGCATCAAATGTGAGAAGACATGCATTTGGGTCACCCCCATCCTACCAACATTTGAACAAAACAAAGCGAACAAAAAACATGTTTTTCATTAGTTTTTACATTGTGTAAATCAATACTTATATTAAGAGTCTTTTTTAGAGTGTAAACTAACAAGAACTTTCTGGAAGCCACATCAAAGTATGGTATCAAATTTTTGGTTTTCGACATGTGCTAGTTTCCTAACTTGCCAATTCTTTTCCATGGAACTCTCTTTTGTAATGCATTTCTATTCAACAACTTTTTATAATACAAATTTTTTAATTTCTTTAAAAAAGGTTATGAATCTTAGGCTAATATCAAGTTATGTAGTAACATTACTCCATATGGTGAATATGAATGGATTGGTGGCCCCTTCAAAAATTTTGCATTATGTTGATGTTATATATATTGATGATGTTGTTGGGTACGTATTATATTGTTTGCATGACTATCCCCATGCATGATTTGTTGCGTCGGGTGCAACTCCCATGAAAAGTATTTGGGTAGTTCCTTGCATTTTTTTTGGTGTATTTTTGGCATGTGGTTCAACTCATGGTTTTGTAATTCTAGTTTGAACTACATGTGTATTCTAATCTACTTTAATTGGATTGGAGATTTATGGATGTCACAAGATATACATATTGTATTGTAACATTGTAAAGATAGAATATATTGAAAAATCTTTCTACTTTTCTCAATTTGGGTATCTAAGATAAAATGTATATGTTAATGTGTGTCTACTATTGCATCTTTTATGTTTTTATTAAGAATATGTTTGTGTCATGTAACTTAGTTGTTTTTAAATTCTTTCATTTAATTATCAATATAGACTTGTAATCTTATGAAACATACACATTATTAAGTTAGGTAAGCTAATAAATATTAACCTTCTATTCTTACTAAAATTAATACATAAACTAATTTGATATATGACCTGCAAATTACTTTTATATCCTCCATTTTACATTTTAACTATAGAATGGAATGATAACTTCTATAATTATATTGAAAGTACTTTTCCTAATCAATAACTAAACTTAGTTTTCATGTAGCTTTAACTACAAACATACAAATATAAATGAAATTAATACTCTATATCTAAGCATAAAAAATTACTTTCATAACGAGTCAAATAACAAACAATTACAAAAACCTAGATAAAAATTGAAATTGGAAACAATAACTTAAAATTCAAACTAAATCTATCGAGAAACAAATAACCTTGTGCAGCGGGCCCTCTCACCTTGGCCTTCACTACTAAAACATTAAATGTCTAAACTAATTTAGCATAAAGCATGTTCATATCAAAACCATATGAAAAATATTAACTAATTTTTTACATTAAACAAGGAGGCTGCATGATAGCTAGTCCCTGCCTTGAGCTAGAAGGGGGCTTGAGCATTGAACTAGTCACATGGGAAAACTGAGAGATTATGTGTTCCAATTTGTAAAGGTTGTTTCAAATAAGATGTGGTGGTTATGAGACTTAGTAAATAGGATCTATATATGGTTCTGAACCTGCAATGCTAGGATCAACATTTGCATATTATAGAACAGGAATAGGCGCTTAAACTGTCAGATGTTTTGCTAGTTGTACTCCCGTATGAATGAGAGGAAGCTACTGTATTTTGGTTCGAGGGTGAAGGGATAGGCACCTAAGAACAAAGAAGATGTGAAAATGTTAATGAGGAGAAGCTACTATATTTTGGTTCGAGGGTGAACGGATAGGCGTCTAAGAATAAAGAAGATGCGCAAAAGCTAAAGGAAGTGCAGGATGACTACCATGTAGCTTAGCTTCCTTTAACTACATGTCGATTCACGCCTCTAGAACCACATAGCATATCACGACTCACCATATCTGGAATTGGGATAGATATATAAAAATTTAAAAGAAATTTTATCGCTGATGGTTTTGTGCAAAAGTATGAATACTAGGGGCTACTGTTAACTATGTTTCTAATGGTTTCATATGTAGAATAATGGTAGCTAGAGTTGTGCCTATGATGCAAAGGGAAAAAAAACATAATTGACAAATATGCCCTCTAATTTCATTGGAATGTGAAATGTTTCATACAGTTTCATATGTAGAATAATTTTGTATGCTCAGTAAGAAGTCACTGGAATTGTGCGTGCGATGCAAAGGGCAAAAAGCATAATTTCATGGCAATATGAATTGTTCCATAACTAATGGAACATAATCTTTTCATTGATTAGTGATTCTATGTTGCCCGTTCTTTTGTTTCTTGACTCAAAATTGAAAGGAAATCACACTTGAAAGGAATAGTTTACTATTTGAGTATAGGTAGTAATTTTGGTTCTATCACTATTCACCATTTATGTTTTAATTGTGAAGACACTACATGATGTCATAAGTAGTTTCATATTCCAGTATAAATAGTTACATTGGCTCCACCATTTTATGTTTTAATTACGAAGATAGTACATGATGTCATAAATAGTTATTCTTGATTATAAATAGTTAGGTTGGCTCTTGATTTGAATATAGGTAGTTATGTTGCTTTACACAAGAATCATGCAATGGCGTGAGAGACAATACAACATCTCATTTATCCCAATGGAGTGTTTTATTTAATTATTATATATATATGAATCATTTTTGTGTAGCTCATGAATGCTATAAACGCATTAGTGCCACTCCTTATGGCTTGATATCACGGATTAATACCTTGAATAGACAACTCGGCTATCAAGTGATTTTGCTTGGTCAATTGGCGCATTTGCTGGTACAGTGATAAGAGCACAAGTTTATAGTGGGCTTACTTATGACAATGAATGACAACTGCAAGTGGTGGCACCATCACAGATGTAAACAACCCACTTAGCTCGCCAATATGAGTCTTCGACGATATCAGATTACACATCATATGCAAGAAGTTGAATCGATGGCCTAGCAGGATCACATGAAATGTACTCATGAACTTTGTACAAAGCATCCCAGAGGGCTATGAGCGATCGGAGCAACGATGGTATAACCATTGATTTCGTTCATTCCCCACCGATACACAATAATACCTTTGTTACCAGATGCCAATAGTAATAGAAAGAAGGCGCATAGTCACACCTGGTAGAGGAAACCATGTGGTCAGAGAAAGAAAATGAAACATGGCATGCTCATAGAAAACGAAACCTATCTTCATGCATTTGACGAAAATGAAACATGTCGCATGAAAATGAAACCTGTCTTCATGTCTCTGAAGAACACGACCATGTGGTAAGAGATAATAAAAACTGTAAAAACACCAGCTTATCAAAATCGTAACCGCAACAGCAACGGTTGTTTCACCTTGCCTGCCCTGACATTTTTGCGTCTGGATATTTATGATCTGCACTTGGAATTCGATCATGGAAATTTTTAGGATCTGTGCTTGGGATTCAAATTCGATCAGGATCTGCGCTTGGAATTCGATCAAGGACTGGGAATAGGACTAGAAAAGAGCAGATCCGCCACCTTTGTTTATGCGACTACTCCTCTTGGGTAAGGTAATTGCAAGCTGGCTAGTGGAGATAGCCTCACCATCCTCTTGGGTAGGGTAATTGCAAGTTGGCTGGTAGAGACAGCCTCACCATCAATAAACACAAACAGAAACAACAGCTTCAGAGGCCTGCACAGCAAGAACCCCCCAGGAATCGTGGCTAGTAGAGGCAAGTTGATTGAGTGTATTAATATAAGATGTCGAGACAGTGCTAAGAGAGGCTGATATTTAGGTTTCTGCTTTGGCGCCTTAAGTTCTAGGATGAATCATTCATTAATGCATTCTTCCACTTCTCACCAGACCTGGCGATAAACTCTGGGTATTGTGCCAAAGCTGTAAGTGTATGCTTATGTTTTAAAGGAATTCTGAGGATTAACAAATTGAATTATATGTTGTCTTGCAGTATTTCGGTGGTTAAAAAAATGAATTGTATGTTGGTGGTTAAAAAATTGAATTGTATGTTATTGTGCAGGATTTATCTAACACCTGAAATAAAACATGACAAATTTTGTCTCAAAGAGGAATAGATTATCATTCAACTTCACCAAATCCTCGGAAATGGTAAATCATTATATGAATTGTTGTTATTCTTAGGAAAAGAGGGTAATTTGAATATTTTCATTTGAATCACATAAACCAGAGAGAAATTGTTGTTTTATTTTCTACTATTCAAAGTGTCAAAGTCTAATAGGTAAAAAAAAACATAACAAGAATACAACATACTTTAGTTCCCTCTAAGTCTTCCTTTCACTTGCCTAATATCTTATATTTGTTTCATTTTTGCTCCTTTAAACAAGGCTATACATCTTGATTTTGGCTGAATCGTACATAACAGGCACCACTCCATATACGGGTGTACAGAACAGTCGCCACTCCATATCTGGGTGCTCTGCCAACAGCTCCATATCTGGGTCCTCTGCCAACAGCACCGTAGCTCTTGGACGGAGTCCATGTGCTGGTCTGTAGTTGTAGTTCTTGAAAAACACAAATAAAAAATGAGAAACGCAGCAAATAAAGAGGAAGAAGAAATTATGTAGAGGTAGAGGCCAAATCGTTCTGTGTATTTGTATTGTGTCAATGTGTTCTGTGTCTTTGTGTTGCCTCTTTGTATTGGAAGTAGAGGTCAGCTCGCTCTGTGTCTTTGTATTGAGACAATAAGTTCTCTGTCTTTGTGTTAAGTTGGAAGTCGGTTGATGGCATGTAAACTACAAATTTGACACAGTAGGGGTGACTTGACACAACAAGGATGACTTTTGTCTGTCTCTAGACTGAAATGTACTAATACCTTAGTAGCTAGTTGTTTATGAACTAGCATTTAATGTTATCGAGTAATGCTTATGTTGGTTCACCAATTTCAAAATGACAAGTAACCAGTTTCGTAATGCAGAGAAAACTGATAAATATATGATATGGTTTTTCTTCCCCGCCTCGGGAAGAGGCCAAATAAGACTGTGAAATAGAATGTAGTGTAAAATATGTAAAATATTCAGTGTCAACTTAAAAAATTTTCCTAAAAACAATTGAACTAATACTAAGTTCTAAATTTCAATTATTATAGTCCCATGCCATTGTTAGATGGTAGGGAATAATTAGTGGAACATAGTACAAAATATGAAGTTTGATCCTTTAATCATCTGTCCATACACATATACATGGTATTTACTATAGTTTTCAAGCCTCGTTATATAGAACTTAAATAATTTATCAAATCTTTACTTCTATGGAGTGTGGATATAAATAAATCTACTAAAAAAAAATTGGGTGAAAGAAGATTTCCAATAATCATTTCTCTATCAATTCTTCAACAACTAGTCCATGAATCTATGGATTGATTCCTCATTGTAATCCCTTGCCAAATTAGATAACTACTAATACATTGCCATGAAATTATTATAAAAATTCATTGACTAGACCATTAACTCTCCATTTCCATGTGTTTTTCTACGTGTATGATTTAGTTAATGAACATACGTCCATATTTTGTCTATTTGTAGGCTTCTCCAACTCATCACAACTTGTATCCATGATTGTACCATGTTTTAGCTTCAAGTTTATGGTCGCTAAAAAATCAAATATTCTTATAGTTTCCTGTTAGGAAAAGCATATAGTCAAAATTACCTATTCAAAAAGATGAAATGTGAATAAAATTAACATTTTACCTCAAAATTCCTTCTTGATGTATAATCTTGTGGATAATAGGTCTTCTAGTAAATATGAGATAAAAAATTCATGATTATATAGGAGTTTATAAAGAAAAATTTGGGGAAAAGAGGTGATAAAACGTTGAAAATCAAAGCCAAACAATTAGTCATACAAGGTTAAAAGCCTACAAATATCTATTTCATTGTGATATATTAATTTATCATTATTTTAGTGGTTCTATTGTAATGAACAAGTGCACTTACATTATAGTTGTGTAGATGATTTATTAGGAGTAAAGAGTTCCCAATGAGAGAATGGTCACACTATCAAATACAATTTTAATATAGTAATAATTTCAACTTCCCTATAATTTTATTTTAACCGTCTAAAATTTTTACAAGAATTTTAGGTGAGACCTTTTGTTGGTCAAATTATATACTTAAATTGAAAACATTAAGTTTTTAACCAAAAATTTATAAACTAAAAAAATGTAGGCACAAGAAATGCAGGATTAAGGGGTATCTTGAATTATCTTATCCTATTAATGCATAAAAAAACAAAGGGGATAAATGAACACACGACCAAGGCTAGAGGGGATGGTTTGATTAGATAGTAGGTGATGGGTCCCATAAATAGGTATCTTTTGGAGTTCATTGTGCTATCCTCCAACCCTTAAAACTCTCCTTTTATCACATTAATTTGATTTTTTAGCCATAGTATGCTTAGTAGGAATATTAAAATGTGTTTTCCATATTGTATGGCCTAATGTGATTAATATGCAGGACAAAGAAGCATGTTTGGAGATATTTACCATGCAGAGGATTGATGGAGAGACTTAGAGAGAATATAGGGAGGTTGTCCACCTCATTAACTCCCTAACTTGGCTTGAGATCACAAAATCCTCTCCAACGACTTGAATTCACTAGAAACTGAGGAAGTCCAGGTGAATGATAAGGACAAAGGGAACCAGATCCACAAATCTCGAGATTTTGGAGGGGAGCATTCCTCACTTCAAGGAAGTTTCCACTAAATCATTTTTGTATAAGTAAATCTATTGAAAGGCTCATCAGTGTTAACACTAGAAAATCATACACATGTTTGTACAATCCAAAAGATGTTAAAAGGTGTCTAGTAGAATGCATAGGTGAATATTTTCCAGCTAAATACATCACGAGGTTTAAAAAAATAAATTTCTCCTAAGGTCCAAAGTTTACAAAGATAAAAATTGGTGTCATCGCAGTTATTTCTTCGATAGCCACGTGTGCGTGAAATATCATTGAAAAGTCATGTGGTCTCAGAAATGGATGACTCAGTGATTCAAGACCACTCCACACACTTGGAGCTGATTCTCTAACATGATCTTAGTCCAGGAAAATCGAGTTTGAGTCGCCCTGAAGATATGAAACCCTCAATGGCTTATGTTTCATTATCATACAAGAACCAAGAGGGGGAATATGAATTAAAAAATTCTATATAAACAGACCATGGGAGAGCCAAAATATGAGACATTTTTATGTTGGCCAAATTGCTATCAGAGAAAACCACCATTCCATTGTTGAAGCCAAAGAAGGGAAGAGAACTAGCATGTCCGCCATATTTCTTCTAAGCAATCCATCGTCCTAGTGATAAAAGAGGAATCCACCATTGGAGAGTCTCCATACTTCTTTGAGAGAGAGGAGAAACTTTCAAAGAGATTAAGGAAAAGTAACCCCCTTGCCGAGGATTTTTGAGCACCATAACTCAAATAATTCTCTTCAAGTGTCTAATATTCATCTATTGTATTCAATCTCTACTACCATCAATCAATAAGGGGATATTTTTCCATTATTTTGTTGACTTGTTTTCTCTATTGAGAATTGTTTGTGTATTTACCTCTTTGTTTAGTTTGTTTTTATGTATACATTATTTCCACTACTTACAATGTTGTGCTTATTTAAGTTTGTTCACTAACAACACCAATTATGACTAAGATCCTTTGCAGGGAACAATCAACTGTTAAGGAGGTGTATTTTGGTACACCATTGCCACAAAAGCACTACCACAGAAATGGTGACCATATTGTTGTCTTTTCATTAATCTAAAGATTGTGTTTGCAGCTCCTTCTCTCTGCACATCCATCCTACAAGGTGCTCAACATTCTCTAGAATTTTTGCAGGACCTCAAGGACCTGTTCTGAGAACACATAATTGACATTTTATTTTTCTTTGCTCGTATGCACGTTTTTTCCTATGACAAACATGCGCACACGGCTATGTGTGGCTAAACTCACTTGGTCACCATAAAGCAAAAAAGAGACTTGTATTTTCTCTTTTCTCAAGTGATTAGTAGCGTTTGGTGAATTACCTTTACCTCTGCATTTTGTATTTTCTATTTAGTATGCCTGGTTTCTTTACTAACCTCAATTGGTGGAGAAATTAGAGTATTTTTTATTTGTATTTGCAATACATGCATAATCTAATTAGGGAGAGATGTAAGTGGCCAAATTCCACATATTTTTTCAAACTATTTTGCTAAAATTTTCTGCAAATCACATAGCTTAATTGGTAAAGGAGTAAGTGGCACATCATCCACAAATCTTACTACTAATCAAAGAATTCATTTCTTCATTTTTGGGACTATGAGCAAGTGTTATTAGAGAAATTAAGTAATATTTGCTTTCCTTGCATCTCTTAGACGAACCTGGGTTTGCATATGAAAACTTTCTTAAAGCATTTGAACTTCCATCTCCCTTGTTGAAATTCACTTAGTTTAATAGGAAAAGAGTAAGTGGCCCATAATCCACAACATATTTCTTTTTCATTGCAAGGAACAATCAACACTTAGTGTAATTAGAAGGATATTGTAAAAAATCATCGAATATTCACATCTTACCACACTTTGTATGCTCACTTGCATCACACACTAAGCTTCCATAATATTTGTACTAGAAGGCATCCAATTTCTAGAGCTTTGGGTACTTAGTTTATTTTGTCTTACAAAATCACTCCATAAGTGAATTAATACTCAAAAAAAACCATAACTTGAACCAACTAAGTTTCCTCACAGAAACCACCAAAAAATTTATAGTTCACCATTGGGGGTAGGCATCCCATAAGCCACCATGGTCATGTTACACCTTTGAAACATAGTTGTTGACTTTCTAGGGAGCTTGAAATCCTTCAATCATCTGATGCAGGAGCATCCTGCTTAGAAAAGCCATTGCATTTTAGTAAGCATAGGGTCTTGTGTTTCAAGGGACCTGATTCCCTAAAGAGTGATTAATTATTTATTTTCGTATGTTTTTGTGAGGGTTGTATAATAGTGAAGATATTGTAATGAAGTCTTCTCGTTAATAGAGATTTCAAGAATAGTGTGTGAGTTAGAGGAACTAGGAGTTAGTTCATGATTTTGTGGATTAGAGAGGATTATTAGAGATAAGGAAGAGATTTTAGGATTTTGTTGAGAAGGTTATGGATCTAAACCAGGAATTGTTTGTAGAATCCTTTTGTAAAAATGTAAGCCTAAGAGGAATAGTCAAGGGTTTAGTTGGTTAGTCAGTCAGGTCGAGTGTTAGATAGGTTGGATTTTCAGCCTACGGGCATTGAAATGAGAAACGCTAACTGAATGTAAATCAGGCCAGAGAGACAGAAAGTCTCATTATGTAAACATTTGTTTATATATATATATATATATATATATAATACAGAAAATTCAATTCCTAAAGTATGTAAGTGCGTGGATTGAATAAATTGAATGATAAATTGTTGGTGAATTAGAGTTTATGTATAGTATATGTATGCAGGTGGACTTCGGGAAAATCACAAAGAAGAAGTGAGGATGAAGGATCATGGTTTGATCATTGAATCTGATCAAAGGATCCAAGTGAGGTTTGGGAGTGACAGTGATTAAAGAATATGTAGAGTTAAGCTCAGGAGAGAATTGTGTGGCAGAACAATGAGAGACTAGAACCCTGAAGAAAATTGAAACTACAAAAGAACATTGAAGAAACCACGTAAAAACAAAGTAAATAGAAGAACGGAGAAGTGAGGTTTCAATGCATAGGAGCTGTTGGACCTTGGAGATCAACGAATGAGGTTGAAGGAGATGAGCGGCCAAGATTAAGTTGCGCAGCACTAAGTTAAAGAAATGAATGGTGGAGATTAACTTAAGTGTTAGCAGAAGAGGAACCTGGAGGAGCCATCACAACCGTTGATGGTAGAAGATCTACGGTGATCGAGCGTTAATAAGCTCCAGCATTAGTCAAAGAAGAAAGGTGGGTTTATAAGTGAAAGCAGGTTATCAGACAGAGAAAAACTGGTAAGTGGTAATAGGGGTGAGTCACCCTATTCCATTTTGTAGGCGACACGTAGCACATCGGAGGAGAGTGGAAACTGCTTTATCGGGCGGGCAATCCTCATGCAAGTAGCTAACTTGATATCGTTGTGGACCATAGGATCAAATGGGTTTTGATCTACGACACAGGATCACCGAGCATTTCTGTTTATCGGGGAAGACATCAACTATCGGATCACAAGGTGAGATCTACAGTGGAGGCTAAAACCGATAAGGCTTGGGAAGGAGCAGACCTGAGAAGTTTATACAACAGGGTTAAATGTATTTGAGTTCTGGAGGATGAATGGAGATCGCGCGACAGTTGTTGATCTGATGGAGTGAAATCAATGATGAACAATCAACCAGATAAAGGTAAGCATCGATAAATGTGCAAAGGCCATGGATTGGTGAAAAGGTAAGTTTGTGTGTGTTTATGTGTATTTCTATTATATGAGGGTTATAGGAATAAAGCAGATAAAGGTTTATGGGTTAAGTTCGCATATAACCAAAGTTAAAGAGAGGGTATGGTTAATACGCACAGAATTAAGGATTAAGAAAAGTTTAGGAAGGGTGAATAAAGTTCCGCTCAAAAGGATTTATAAAGGTTAAGACTATGTATAGTCAAACTAAAATATTTCCACATGAGATTAAATTAAGGGGCCTTAAACCTTAATTTATGAAGGTTTGACTAGGTAGGGTAATTGAAATTCCTGCAACAAATGAGATTACGCATTTTATTTGCATACTATGGGTAAATTCGGCTTAGGCTGGCATCATTTGGTATCAGAGCAGGAAAAGGTAAATTTTTTGAAGAAACTCAAAGTGAGAATGAAATAGTGAAAGAAAACTCAGTGAAGGAGTAATTGTTGCCAATAGTTAGGACTTCACCAAGATAAAACTGGGAGATTGAAGGAAAGAATTAGATTCTAAATCTGATTGACAGTAGCTGAGTGTTGAAAATTTGTGCAATGGAAGCATGAAGATCTGTTGAAACAGATTTGCAGGAGTGGTGAGATCCTGAAGACAGGTGATGGTATCCAAGTTTGTTTAATGATTAGAAGAAATTGAATGAGTGAAAATTTAGAGCAGGATTACAATAGTTAAACTGTAAGAGGGACTTTTGCAAGTTCTTGAAGAGTGGCAGAGTTTGAAGATACAATTGAAGGCTGGATAAAAGAACAGTCCATTCAAAGTGTAGGTTAATGAGGGGACAAGATCATGAAGGTGAGATGATATGTTTTTATTATAATTTGATTTGAATATTGGAGAGTGTGTGGTCTTTATATTGTTACATAGGTAGCAGCATAAGAAGGTGAGAATATTGTAGCAATATAGAGCAAGGAGTGCTCAATTGGTTCCAGAGGAAAGAACCAGAGAAGTGCTAACAGACTGAGCTTAAAGAAGAGAAGCTTAGTGAAGCATATGTAGCAAGAAGTAGACTATTACTACAGAGGTTTTTTTGTAGCTCACAAAGGCAATTCCACAGAGGATGTGGGTATAATTGCTAAGGGATGAAGGAAGCTGGTAAGAGTTTCTAAGTGAAAGAAGAGGTGGTCAAAACGTAATATTTGATTAGTGATTGAAATACAAGAGGAAAATCGTGTTCTTAGAAGATTTAGATGAGTTGAAGCCTAGAAGGAGCAGAGAGAAGTGCTCAAAAGAGGTTCCAGAGATAGAGCATGAAGGGCTTTCCAAAAGAACAAGTACAGAGGAAAGCTTCGTGAGGGACGTGGAAGCAGGGAGGAATTTCTATTGCAGATGCTTTAATGAAGCTCATAGTAAGTGAGTAAGGAGTTCATGAAGATAGATATGGAGGAGGAAATGACTATTGATAGTCATAGTAGAGGTTTTGAGGAAAACCACAACAAAAGAAAGGAGATGAAGAAAGATGCCAAGGCAAATGGCATGAGAATGAGTGACAAAAAATATGATAAAGAAATGGCTGAGATAGCAATTCAGCTTGAAGTATTAATGGAGATGTTGCAGAGAAATGAGAAGGACCTGAAATATGGTTATGTCATGAGAAAGAAAGTGAAGTGGCAAAGGCTACAAGAGAAGATGAATATAGAGAAGCTTAAAGGAGTTGAGCTATAGCAAAAGGAAAATGCTGGAGAAGGTGTTGAAGTTTTGGTATGTGAACTAGAACATGGACCATTACTTTTTGAAAATAATGAAGAGACAGAGGAGTTGAATCATATGAATGATTTAGAGAAGCTAGAAGACTTGATGGCTAAAGAATCAAATTAGACCATAAGGTCTTGTGTTCTTAAAACTAATAATTTGTGTATGGTTGCAGGTTTGGAAGAAGATAGGTAGTCTTTTAAAGATGTCAAAAACATAGAAGAATACCTTCCAAAAGATGAAAGTTTTGAAGGCAGAGTATGACAATGAGACTGGAGAAGATCAATTCACTACAGTGAACAAGTGTAGAGAGGCATAATTAAAACACATGGTTTAGAAAAGATACTTGATGATAGTCTTAAGAATTCTTTGATTTTGAATCAATATAATATTGTGCTGGCAGAGGAGTTAAAGGAAAGATCAAAGCAACATATTGAAAGGTTGTCATAGGAAGAAGAGGCACAAAGGCCTTATATTTTTTATTTTGATAATTGCCTTATGATTGTAGATTGTGTGGCAGAAACTGGAACATATTTGGCACATGTGGACAACCAAATGAAAGAAGAAGAGAAAGAACATCTACTGAAATATGTTAAGGAAGATTTAGTGGAGGAAGAAGGACCATCTGATGATTGGTTAATAGCAAATGAAGAAATGGGAGATTGTGTAAAATTTCCAAATTTTACTCGAAGTAAAATCATTGAGTTATATAGAGAGTTAGACCTTCAAAGGAGAAAGATAGAATAGAAGAGGATAAATATCCAGAGTAACTTACTGATGAAGGATGACAAAGAAATTATCATAAATGATAGTCAAGAAGAAGTTGATAGGTACAATAAATAGAAGCAGAAAATTGTCTTGAAAGACAATATGGCAGCAGCTGAAAAGGTGCAAGACACTAGTGAACAAGAGGGTAAGGATGTAAGAGTGGAAGTAAAAATAAAAATTCAGCAATTAAGAGTTGAAGGAAATCAACAGACAGACGATATACTGGACAAAGAGATTGAACTGATAAGAAGGTTAATGATGAAAGTAGCTCGGAAGAAGACAACAACAAGAAAGAAAAGAAGTAAAAACAAGAGGAAGACAATAGCAGACTATGAGAGCATGACAAGTGGAGCATTGCAGCGTAAGGTATGGAGACCTAGAGAACAACAACAGAAAACAACATCAATAGAACAACTGACAAGTAAAGACAGATTACAAAATAAAGTTTGGGATCTAGGAGGAATGAATTATCCAGAATTATGACTAGGAGGTCATAAATTTTCTTACCTAGGGAGTCTAAGGCAGGAGCATCCTACTTAGGAAAACCACTGCATTTTAGTAAGAATAGGATCTTGTGTTTCAAGGGACCTGATTCCTTAAAGAGTGATTAATTATTTATTTTCCTATGTTTTTATGAGGGTTGTAGAATAGTGAGGATATTGTAATGAAGTCTTCTCGTTAAGAGAGATTTCAAGAATAGTGTGTGAGTTAGAGGAACTAGGAGTTAGTTCATGATTTTGTGGATTAGAGAGGATCCTTAGAGATAAGGAAGAGATTTTAGGATTTTGTTGAGAATTTTATGGATATAAACTAGGAATTGGTTGTAGAATCCTTTTGTACAAATATAAGCCTAAAAGGCATAGTCAAGGGTTAGTTGGTTAGTTAGTCAGGTTGAGAGTTAGATAGGTTGGATTGTGAGCCTATAGGCATTGAAACAAGAAAGGCCAACTAAATGTAAATCAGGCCAGAGAGACAAAAAGTCTCATTATGTAAACATTTGTTTATATTCGTATATATACAGAGAATTCGATTCCTAAAGTGTGTGACTGTGTGGATTGAATAAATTGAATGATAAATTGTTGGTGAATTAGAGTTTCTGCATAGCATATGTATGCAGGTGGAATTCAGGAAGATCATAGAGAAGAAGTGAGGATGAGGGATCGGAGTGACAGTGATTAAAGAATACACAGAGTTAAGCTCAAGAG
This sequence comes from Pinus taeda, assembly GCA_000404065.3. Lineage (NCBI taxonomy): Eukaryota > Viridiplantae > Streptophyta > Pinopsida > Pinales > Pinaceae > Pinus > Pinus taeda. Next base: position 33,984 of record APFE031431878.1, on the reverse strand, counting down.
AGAATTGTGTGGCAGAACAACGAAAGACCAGAACCCTGAAGAAAATCGAAGCTACAGAAGAACACTGAAAAAATGACGTAAAAACAAAATAAATAGAAGGTCGAAGAAGTGAGGTTTCGATGCATAGGAGTCATTGGATCTTGGAGATCAATGAACGATGCTGAAGGAGATGAGTGGCCAAGATTAAGTTGCACAACACTAAGTTAAAGAATTGAACAACAAAGATTAACTTAAGTGTTAGTGGAAGAGGAACCCAGAGGAGTTGTCACAACCATCGATGGTAGAAGATCTATGGTCATCGGGCGTTAATAAGCTCGGGTGTTAGTAAAAGAAGAAAAGTGGGTTTATAAGTGAAAGCGGGTTATCCGACAGAGAAAAAGTGGTAAGTGGTAATAGGGGGGAGTCACCCGATTCCATTTAGCAGGTGACATGTAGCACGTCGGAGGAGAGAGGAAACAACTTTATCAGGCGGGAAATCCTCGTGAAAGTAGTTCACTTGATATCGTTGTGGACCATCGGATCAAAAGGATTTTGATCTACGGCGGAGGATCATCGAGCAGTTATGTTGATCGGGGAAGACATCAACCATCAGATCGCAAGGTAAGATCTATGGTTGAGGTTGAAGTCGATAAGGCTTGGGAAGGAATGGACCTGAGAAGTTTATGCAGTAGGATTAAATGTATTTGAGTTCCGGAGGATGAATGGAGATCACACGATGGCTGTTGATCTGATGGAGTGAAATCAACGGTGGAGAATGAACCAGATAAAGGTAAGCATTGATAAATATGCAAAGGCCATGGATTGGTGAAAAGGTAAGTTTACATGTGTTTATGTGTATTTCTATTATACAAGGGTTATAATAGAAATAAAGAGGATGAAGGTTTATGGCTTAAGTTCGAATATAACCAAAGTTAAAGAGAGGGTATGGTTAATACGTGTGAGATTAAGGATTAAGCAAAGTTTAGGAAGGGTGAATAAAGTTCCACTCAAAATTATTTATAATGGTTAAGACTATGTATAGTCAAAATTAAATATTTCCGCATGAGATTAAATGAAGGGGCCTTAAACCTTAATTTATGAAGGTTTAACTAGGTAGGGTAATTGAAATTCCTGGGACAAATGAGATTATGCATTTTATTTTCATACTATGGGTAAAGTAGGCTTAGGCTGGCATCATCATCCCATGGAAAAGAATACCAAAGCATGGGAGAGACCCGATTCAAAGGGGGTTCAGCTTAGGTCTAGTTTGTGCAGGGCTCTTTGGGGATACCTGACTCATCTAGTGCTCGATACAAGTAACTGAATACCAAGAAGCTAAATAATTGAATACTCATGTGGGATGAAGGTAATTTAGTGGCCAAAATCTAATGCATACTTTCCCTATAGGTGACAGTGCAGGTAGCACTTAAGCCTCATTTCCATTACCTTGGATGATTCTTTAGTTGTTGGAAGGTGTTGCTAGTTATTTTGGGACGTTTCCCGAGGACCCATCAGAAGATACCTTCACAAGGCCCAATCAATTTGAGAGTGTCAAGGATGATTAGGTCTACATAGGATTTGTTATCATATACAACAAACAAACAAAACCCTTTTCTTGTTTGATTGATCACATAGCTTAATTGTAAAAGGAAAGTAACCATTTATATTTTTCCTTTGTTTTATATGTGTGATATTATTGCATTGATAATTATCTCCTTACCTGACCATACACAAAGTATCACACTCTCTAATTGACACCATAGGGGACCCCATGGCTCCTATTTGATTAAACGTTTTTTAAACCTGCCCCCATTACTGAGAGATGTGTTAGAAATCCGACCATTCAAGTGTAGAGGAAATCACATAGCCACCATTATTGGAGCTTCCTTTATTGGTGCATAATTCCTCAAGACCCCTCCCCATAAAAGTACACCCTTCACCACCCCAGAAGGGTCCCCATGTGCTACCCCTTTGGGCAGCCCACACACCACTCCTCTGATTAGTCTGTGAGACACCCATCGAGGTAGTTCTCCTAAGACTTCCCCACATAGGACCACTTTGCATATAGTTATCCAAAATCATTTCTCTGTGGAAGATACCTCACAGATATCGTTCTTATAGTATTTAAACCTACTAGATTTAAGAAATCTAACAAATGACCTGGTCATCCATGGAAAAAGTTAGTCATTTATGCCCACCAAGCTCCCTTTGGATATTTCAAAGTTCGAAGGGAAACAGGGCGACGATCTAGGAAACCATGTCATGAATTTTCACCTATGGTGTTCATATAATAGTATCACCAATAATACTATTAGATTATAACTATTTCAACGTACCCTTACTGGGTTTACAATGAAATGGTACGTTGAATAGCCTTCTACGTCATATAGAAACTTTAGTTCCCTAGCTACAACTTTCCTCACCTTCTTCCAGCTCCTGGTTCTCCATGGTTCGGTCCTGGAACTCCTCACCCATTTCAAGAAAACACTTACTACCCACATCTTGGATCATATATATGAATGGCAGAAAATTCATAGCTTGTGCAAAGCTCAGTTTGAAGATAAAATCCTCTTAGACTTGTTTTTGAGATCCCTCATATTGGAAATATCCAAAGACGTGGAAACTTCATCCCTTCATAATGAGGAAGATGCAATTAGTAATTCTCAACAGTTGGATCTTATCTACACCTAGTCTAGGTACATTTATCACGTGATTCCAGAAGCCCCACGCCTACAAACTTATAAAAAGACCGCAAGCACACAACTACAGGGGTCTGCACACTCAGCTGCAGACTTTCACCCTAGGCCTCTGCACACTCAACTGCAGACTTTCACCCTAGGCCTCTGCACACTCAGCTGCAGAGCCTCTACCTACGCCACGACTTGAAACTTAGACTTCTTACTTCAAAGCTATGACTATCATCATTCCCAAAAACTTACTTAGAGCTTACTTACTTTTCTCTTTTCATACAATCCCATGGTCTGCAGACCATGGGCAGCTCTTTTACAGCTAACATTACTTTACAAAAATAAGGGCAAACAACCCTTTATGACTCATGACACCTTCACGCTCTGCAACCACAAAATGTGGCGACTTTACATCTTTACTACAAAATTTGACCCAAAACATGGGATTTTAGCCCCAAAACTATCCTTGGGGGATTTCGTTCCCAACAGGCCCCCAACACAAACATCGTGACTCACCCTCAAGTCACTTAGCAGGCATGGAGATCTTAGTGTGAATACCTTCCAGTTCAACTCGTATGACCGCAACCTCACTAGTGCATTGTGCAGCCATCTGCTTCATGTCTTCAGCCATCTACTCGATCACTACTCCTGAACTGTCAGCCTAAAGATTTTGTTGAGTTTCTTGCAATGTCACAAGATTTCCTTCAATAGAGCCTGTCACCTTGCAAGCTTCATCCAGCCAGGGCTTCAATCTTGCTTTCAGCACTACTTGCTTATGGAGTGCTACATCCACCTATTCTTTTAGCTGCTTGGCCTCCTGTAGTTTTGTTAGTCTTTGTGTTAGTGTGACGGTTCACGCTATGCCTTTGACTCTGTGAGGGCCTACTCACCACCTTTTCCACCAAACATCATGGCTGGATTTTCTCCAGTGTAAGGCAACTGCATGATCCTGTGGATCAACCTGTCAGTGTTGGGTATTGGCTCCTCCAACCACAAACACCCATCATGCACCAATAATAGCAGCTGCTTGATGACCAATACTATAACCGGCGTGTGGTTATAGTGCGGCACCCAAAGTAGGTTAAGAAATCCTGCCTTGTCTACTCCTTTGAGCCACGTCAGTGGCTCCAATGCGGTCATTCGGATGTTTGTATCGATGTGGCACATCAACTGCTCAGTCGCTAGGTGTGGGAACTTATTGTGGTTAGCCAAGTCCTAGTTTTCAAGTTTCAATAGAGGAACCTGCCACATGCATGGTCATTCAAGAACAATTTCATCCGGCAGTAGAGGGGTTTGCAAGGGGATCTTGCTCTCATCGATATCCTTCAGTACCTTGGCCTTGGCCTTGCACAAAGGGACGTATTCAGGCAAGTGAGTGATAGGGTTAGCACCCTGGGCTTCAACTTCCTCCACATCTATTCCCACATCCTCTTCATCCATCAGGATGTCTTTGATTTCTTCCTCCTCCTACTCCAAGTTGATGGCTTTTCCCTTCTCCTGTGCGGTAGGCTTTAGCGGGTTTCTTCTTGGATATGCATGTACTAGTATTATAGGCTGCTTTCCCTTTTTATCCTTCACAGTCTCCCTAGTTGGGGTGGGCTTTGGTCTTTGTGTACTTGGTGATTTGGGGACTTTTTCTAATACTTTAGCGACCTCTAGAGCAGCTTCGTCTACCTCCATCTCCATTTCCGGCACCGACTCCTCTACTTCGGTATCTATAGCTTTTGTGGGTGATGACATGATGTTCTACAAGAACTCTTGTGTCTCCTTTGGCAACATCTCAAATACTTTACTGGATATCAAAAAGTTTGTAATGTTCGCGATTCATGTGCGCCTGAGAGCTCAACAACTCAATTCTCAAAATGTCAAGTGTTTTTTGCTGGACAACAACTTGTAATTTATAAGGAATTTTGAATTCAAATCTGACTATTCCCCGCAGATTCGGTTCAATAATGCCGGAGTGACAACAGATCTTCAAGGATTTGACCCATAAATTTCGTCTTAAATTTCGGCCGCCTGCTCCATTTGGCCGCATTTCTACTGCCAAATAATGAAAAATGACTTTAATTGTCACTTTCTAACCTACCTTTGTGATTTCTCCTTGGGTAGAGCAGCTCGCTTTGCACTGCTACGAATCCTGTGACACTTCCTTGCTTCACATAATCCTCCAATCACACAACTCCCCAACCCGGGTAGTGTAGTTTATAGTCCCATGCCTCCTTTTAGCTGTCTGGAGCGCTAAGACTATGATACCTTCATCTAGTCACATGGTTGGACCACCAATGTATGGTTTCAATCGAATGCCATTCCCTTTTATTGGCTTAAGGGGGCCTGACCCAGGTTTGGAGTTATTTAGCCAAACAAATCCTTATACTACTAGCCCTTTTGACATCAACCCGCGGAGTGCGGACTGAAGTCTCAACCGAAGCAGTATGGGGGGATTTTGGAGCCAAGTTTTCGCACCCTTTAGATGTCTATGATGTTGATTTAGTCCAACTAGACCTACATTGACGCAGGTCTCTTCACGCACCATTCTAACCTTCAATATCTTCATGATCTGTTATAATCGTCTTTCATGTAGCCCTAACCAGGGGTTGAGTTGCTTCTGTGCTGCTATGGTAGCCAATTACACTATTTTCCCAAACTTCACTGTGTATCTTACTTATCTTATTAACAGGTCTTGATTATATTCGTGTAAATAGATATTCTATCTTGTGTTTACTTAATCCACATGATTATACACATTCATGCATCATATAAGAATTAAAAGTGAAATTTATACCCAATGTAGCAGATGCATAAAACAAGAAATAAATATGTAGAAATGATAGGAAACTTCTCTTTATTAATACTTCCAACTGTTATAGAATCGACTCACCCTGTGCACTCAGCTGCAGGGGTATGCATACTCTATTGTGGACTACTAGGCCTCTGTGCATGCAGCTGTAGAGCCTCTTCCTACTCTGTAACCCAAATCAGACTTTACACATCAAATCCATCTTGCATACATCATTCTTCCTTAGACATTCTATGATGTCTTAACTACTTAGAGTTCGCTCTATTTATACAATGTCATGGTCCGCAGACCATGGGTAGATCTCTACAACTGACATTACAATAAACAAATTAAGGGTGAACAACCCTATGACTCTTTTACAAACTACACGCTCCGTGCCCACAAAATGCGGAGTCTTTACATTGTAATTACAATCTTTAACCAAAATTTGGGCTCTAAGCCCCAAAACTTCCCTTGGGGGATCTCGTGCCCAACACCTTTCCTAGGAAGGGATCTCCATTCAATTTGACTAGTTGTACCACTCCTTCGTCAGTAATCTCCTTAATGATATAGGGCCCTAACTAGTGCATTCTGAACTTCCCAGGAAATTTATCAAACTTACTATCATATAGCAAAATTAGGTCATTTACCTTAAAGGTGTGCAGCTTAATGTTCCGATCATGCCATGCTTTTTCGTGTTGATTTTGGACCTATTGGTGAAATCTAGCTAGAAATCCTTATTCCTCAAGCTTAGCCAGCTATGCGAGTCTCTCCTCCATGGTTACGTGATCAGTCATACCTGTGAGTGTCGCTATGCACAAAATAGGCACAATGTATTCCATGGGCATCATTGCTTTAACACCATAGACAAGTCTAAAGGGTTCTTTTCCAATCAATTTCTTGCATGTCATTTGATAGATCCATAGTAATGTGGGTATGTGTAGGTCCTAATCACTTCACTGAGCATTGCAAAACTTGGTCACCACATTCTCTAGCACTTTATTGAATGCTTCCACCGTCCCGTTAGCCCGCGGGTGATAAGGCATGCTCATCTGGTGATATACTTGAAATTCTTCCGTTAGTGCGTTGATCCTCTCATTCAAAAAGTGTGTACTGCAATCACTCATCAAGATCTTTGGACACCCAAATCGCGTCAGCACATACTCAAAGAGGAGCTTTGCAACAGTTACACTTATACAATCCTTTACAGGTTGCGCCTCCACCCATTGAGTTAGATACTCCATCGCAGTGATAATGTACCTTGCTCCCGTCTTTCCTTGGGGCTGGATGGGTCCCTCAAAAAACAATCGCCCATTTCTCAAAGGGTTGTAACATAATTCGTGGATTCAAAGGTAGCTCATCCCTCTGCAATGGCCTACCAATCCTTTTACACACATCATACGCTTCGTAGTATGCTTTCGAATCCTGATGGAGGGTTGGCCACCACAACCCTATGTGTAAGATATTTTGCGCAGTCAGTCTCCCTACATAATTCCCTCCCATGGTGCCCCCATGAGCATCCACGACGATACTAATTATTTCAAACTCTGGTACATATCGTCACAATATCTCATATGACCCCATTTTACACAGATGCCCGATAATGATAGAAATGTTTTTCGCAGGCACCACTAACTCCTTTTGTTGGACGGTGTACCCTTCCGAGGCAGTTCCCATCATTAGGAAGTGTATGATATCCTCAAAATGACCATCCGTGACGCACGTTGCAAATAGTTGCACATCAAGCAATCCTTCCTCCAAATTAGTGGGCTCTTCCCCTATTTCGATGCGTGACAGATGGTTTGGTCCTGCATTCAGTCATCTAGGCTTCACAATAACTTCAAAACCATACTCCTGGAACAATAACAACCATCTATAGATTATCCCCCCCCCCCCAACACAAGCTTATTGACCAGGTAGTTTAGCACAGAATGATATGTATACATCTTAAAATGGCCACCTAGAAAGTAGTGTCTAAACTTCTAGAGTGCGTATACCATGGTTAACCGTTCACGCTTAGTGGTGGAATAGTTCCTCTCTACCTTGGATAACCTCCTGCTTGCGAACGTTATAGGATGATCCAAGTCTCCTCCACTAGCCTGTGTCAGTATTGCTCCCAGTGCTAAATAGGATGTGTCGACATATACATGAAACTCCTTCTTCCAATCCGGGAAGACTAAAATCGGCGAGGTGACCATCTTTTCTTTCAATACATCCAAAATCTTCTTATAGTCCTCATTCCAGCAGAATGTGACATCCTTCTTCAACAACTTCTCCATAGGGACGATGATCTAGGCAACGCCTTTGATAACATTTCTATAATATCTTGTATGTCCTAGGGTAGCGCACAGCTATTTCACACTCCTCAGTGCTTCCAAGTTTAGTATTACAACAAGATTCATAGGTTCTACCATCAGTCCCTATCTGCAAACCACATGACCTAGCAGGATCCTGAAAGGAACACAAAACATGCATTTCTTCATATTGAGCGTGATCTGGTATCTTTGACAAGTATCTACCATCAAGTGCAAGCTTGCTACATGGCGTTTCACCAGCCCAAAACATAGTCTACTCATCAAAGTATACTTCCAGGAACTTATGAATAAATTCCTTGAACACAGCAACGACTACACACAAAAAAATCATAGGTGCATTATTCAATCCAAATGGCATTACAGTGTACTAGAAATATCCTCACTCAGTCGCGAAGGTCATCTCGCTCCTCTCCTCTAACGTGATTTTGATCTGATGGTACCCAGAGAACCCATCAGTGAAGGAATAAGCTTCCTGACCACCTTCATTTTCCAACATCTCATCAGTGAACAGAGTGTCATGTAAGCAAGTGTCATTCAACTTTCTAAGATCCTTGCATATCCTTATTTCATCCTTTTGCTTCTTCTCCTGTATCACCATTGGGCTTACCCAGTCAGATTCTTCCATAGGCTCAATGATGCCTGCCACGAGAATCTTGTCTAGCTCTAAGAAGATTGTTGGCTTGTTGGGCCCTGACCCAGGTTCAAAGTTAATTAGCTAAACAAATCCCTATGCTATTGGCCCTTTCGGCAACAGTCCATGAAGTGAAAACTGAGTTCTCACCTGAAGTAGTATGGGGGGTGCTGGAATGTGGTTTCCGCACCCTTGATATGTCTGAGGGGTTGATCTAGTCCAACTGTTAGTCCCTTTGTGCAGGTTACTTCGTGCACTTCCCTAGCCTTCGCACCCTGATATATTCACCTTCCTTCAGCCCTAACCAGGGGTTATGGGGCTTTCGCGCTGCTAGAGCAGTGCTTTGTACTAATTCCCTACGTCACACCCGATATCTTACTTATCTTATTATACTAGTTAGTTGTCATCACGTAAAAAGATACCTTATGTTATATTCACTTATAGAGTATATTCATACGAGTTCATGCAACAAATAAAAAATAACTTGCAATTCATACCCAATAATACATAAAACAGGAAAAGATACATAGAAATATGGTAAAACTTCTCTTTATTAATGCTTCAAATGGTTACAGACTTGACCTGCCCTGCGCACTTAGCTGCAGGGGTCTGCACACTCAGCTGCAGACTACTAAGCCTCTATGCACTCAGTTGCAGAGCCTTCTCCTACTCTACGACCCAAAGACATGACTTACACTTCGACTCAATGCTTCATCAATTTCTTAGACTCATCTTGCTTAGCTATCTTCTACACTTAGAGCCTCACTCTATTTATATAATCCCATGGTCCGCAGACCATGGGTAGATCTTTCAAACTGGCATTACATTACAAAAAAAAGGTTGGACAACCCTGTGACTCTATTATGACTTTGCACTCCACGCCCACAAATCGCATAGTCTTTATGATGGACTCAATAAAACTTGGGCTTTAAGCCCCAAAATATGCCTTGGGGGGATTCCACGCCCAACGAGCCCCCAACATGAACATTGTGACTCACCCTCGAGTGAATCTATCAGTGCGGAGATATTTGTGCAGAGACCCTCCAACTCTGCTTGAATAACTGCAAGGTCAGCAGTGCATTGAGCAGTTGCCTATTGAATCTCCAGTACACGTTGTTCCAAGATTGCAGTGTCAGAACTCCTTCCTTGGATTTGTTCCTGCATCCCCTGCATTTGTGTGAGCTTGCCTTCAATTGTTGCTATAATGATGAAGGCCTCGTCAATCCAAGGCTAAATGCACACCTTCAAAAATTCTTCTTGGTGTCCTATAATGTCCACTTGCTCTTTCAACGCTTTGTACTATTGCAATTGCACGAACCTCTGAGTGGGGGTCACCATCTGCGTGGTCCCTTTGATGCTATCATATTGCTGCTGGAGCTCACGTTGTTATAGATATATTTGGGCACTAAAACCCCAGTAAAATATGTCCATAAACCAAGGGTTTCTAAGACCCTAAAAGTGTTGTTTCATACCCTAAAGGAACAAGGTCAGCTGATTACATCATTTCCCAGAAGTTCTCCCTGAAAAACTGCTCAGAACTGGTCAAAATTGGACCATACATACTGCTCCATGCTGAGGGTGCAATGCATATCACCTGTTACACATAGAGGGTGCAATGCATATTGAAAATCCATTTTGTAGGGTGCGATGAGCGAGAGAAGACAAATGGCAGAGGCAGTTTGCTAGGTGGAAACTCAGAGAATCTTCTAGAAACTACTCATTTGACACTTGCCTCTCTGAATTCGCCCAGGGATGAGTAAGAGATCATGAAATCTCCAAGTGGAACCAAGAACTATCAGAGAAATGACACTAATCAAAATCCCAGAAGCTAACTCACCCTTTGCAACTATCTATATATGGATCCCTCATCCTAGAGATCCAAAGGCTAGAATTTTGTATTTTGTAAGGAAGTGCTATTGGTTTCTCTGTGAAACATCATAGTGTTGGGTGATCTAGTTTTTCATGAGGTGAAGAGGGCTTCCATGCTGGGAGGATGGCATTGGGCTAGACCACTAGGTTGTAATCCTCTCTTCTACTACTTTTATCAATAAAGATATTTGAGTTTGCCTCCATATTCTTGTATATTTCTAAATCTTGTATTGGTATATGAATTTGTATGGTAACTATAAATCTGATCCTATATTGTTTATGGTTATAGATCTCTATGCTTTGATGGTATTATGCTGCTTTGACTCTACAAGTGTTCTTTGAAGCAGGACAAGTGAGGAAAGAGTGGCAAAGTTCTGTCAAAGGAGGGAGGAAACAAGCAAAGAGCCAAGCGAAAGACTGAGGTTGGTACTCTCTGCTTCTCTCTCATCTACCTCTCATAAAGGAAGACACAAGTGACTTTAGTTAGTTTGTTTCTAAGATAGCTACCCATATTAGTGGGACTAGCAGCTCTGCATGGACACTAGTTTTCCTGGTAACAAAATGGCTTCAGTAGGTGCACTCGAAGAAAGCTGCTGCCATCAAGGCAGAAGATGAAAAAAATTTACATGCTGGTTTCATTTACCAATTCCTCTAACTGATTGGGTATCGAATATTGTTCCTGTGATGAAAAAAAGGAACGATTAGAGTGTGCATTGATCACAGGGATGTAAATCAAGCTTGTCCAAAGGACAACTATCCTACACCCTTCATCGACCGGATAATTGATGAATGCACCGGATGCGAAATCTTTTCATTCATGGATGGATTTTCCAGGTATAATCAAATTAATATCTGCCCACAGGACCAGTCGAAGACTACATTTATATGTCTGTGGGGCACATTTGCGTACCGCAAGTTACCTTTTGGTTTAAAGAACACAGGGGTGACTTTTCAGAGGGCTATGAATTATGCATTCCATGACGTCAAGAACACCATTCAACCATATCTCGATGATCTTTTGACTCACTCACGAAAGTGGACTGATCATCCACAGCGTTTGAGAGCTATATTTCTACGTTGCTGACACTACAAAATACAACTCAATCCACACAAGTGTGTGTTCTGTGTCAGTTTTGGTCATTTACTTGGATTCGTAGTTTCTAAGGACGGGATTCATCTCGACCCATGTAAGTTTCATACAATCATAGATATGCCTCCACCTTCAAATTGGCTTCAGATTCAAAAACTCGAAGGGAAAGCAAACTTTTTGAGGAGGTTCATTCCAAATTACGTTGAACTTGCTAAAGGTTAAATAGATCTTTTGAAGAAAGAAGTGCCCTTTAATTGGGATCAAGTTGCGCAACCTTCCTTTGATTCTCTAGATGAATCCCTAATAAGAGCATCATTAATGGATTCTCCTGATTATCAAAAAGACATTAACCTGTATCTAGCTGCAACAGATACAACCATCGCAATGGTTTTAGTTCAAGAAGACAATGGAATCGAACATCCTGTCTATAATTTAAGTCGGAACTTAAATGATACAAAAAGCAAGTACTCCTATGTTGAAAAGCTGGCTCTTGTAGCTATTCAAGTAGTACAGAGATTTCGACACTATATCCTCTTTCACAAAACTACCATTTTGTTAGATTGCAACCCTATGACTTACATTCTGTCGCGTCAGTTACTTGGGGGCAAATATTCGAAATGGATAGCCATTCTGCAAGAGTTTGATTTTGAATTCGTAAAATCCAAATCAAAGAAATCTCTGGTTTTCGCGACTTCCCATCGTCGTCCAACGATTCAACATCCAAAGCATCAATTGTGGATGAATCTTTGTTTCTGATATCGTTGAGCAATCCATGGTATGGAAATATAATTATCTATCTCCAAACCCAAACATATAGGCCTAATACCTCTCACTTAGAACAATGACGTACTCGATACCAAGAAAAAGACTACATGATCGTTGGTGATACACTTTACCGTCACGATATCAATACAGTTCTGCGAAGGTGCCTCACCCATGAGGAGGCTGAAAAAGTCTTGAATGATTACCATTCAGGCGTGTGTGGAGGGCATCAATCTAGTTACGCTACGACACAAAATATTTTATGAGCAGGTTACTTCTGGCCAACAATGTTCAAAGATTGCATAATCCCAGTCAGAAGTTGCCATGCTTGTTATATCTTCAATTGCAAAACCAGAATACCACCCACACCTCTGCATCTAGTAGTTGTTGTTAGGCCATTTTCCAAATGGGGCATAGATATAATGACATGTAACTCCACCTCGGCTAGGGGGCATGGGTATATCATAGTCGCAGTTGACTATTTTACAAAATGGGCCGAGGTGATGCCTACATTAAACAACAACGGTGAAATGGCTACCCTTTTCTTTTTCAATCATGTAGTCGCTAGATTCGGTGTTCCACAAGCTATAGTCGCAAATCATGGATTGCATTTCCACAATCACATGATGGTTGAATTGGCTGCCAAATTAGGACTATCCCACAATAGTTCTACTATATATTATTCGCAAGCTAACAGACAAGTTGAGGCGATCAACAAAGTCTTGAAGCACATGCTACAAAGGATGATTGGAGTCCATAAACAGAGTTGGCACCTAATCCTATACTTAGCCTTGTGGGCATACCAGACATCGGTAAGAAATGCAACCGGATTTACACCCTTTCAGCTGGTGTATGGCCTGGAAGTGGTCTTACTAGTTTAGTGTGAAATTTCATCTCTCAAGCTCACAGTCGACCTTCTCCCCGAAACATCAGAGGAAGAAGCTCGTTTCTTAGAGTTAATCCAACTGGATGAAACCCATCATGATGCTGCCTTGGCTAATGAAGCTCATAATAAACGAGTCAAGGCACAATTTGACAAGAATGTCAGCCCCGTGTCTTCTTAGAAGGTGACCTGGTCTTACTCTACGATCAGGAATCTGATAAATTAGGAGCAGGTAAGTCCCAGTCATTGTGGATGGGTCCCTACATTGTTAAGCATGTGTTAGCAAAAGGAACCTACGAGCTAGTAGATTACGATGGGATTCCACTGTCGCAACCCTGAAACAGGTTGTACCTTAAGCATTACTATGCTTGACTAAGTGTAGTAATCTCTTCATATTATTTTGTTACATTTTTGTTTTCGTCAGGAGTGATCATTTTGGTTAGGTAATCCACTTTTTCATTTGTTGCAGATGTCGAACCTATTGGAGTCATTTGTTGGATACATCGATGGAGCTAGTTGTAGTACGTGGAACCTATCTTTTGCAGCCTGGGCCATTTTTGATCCAAGCGGCAAGTTAGTGAGTTTCAGAGGGATATGTATTGGTCGGTCAACTAACAACATCACTGAGTATAGCACGTTGATAGAACTCCTCTCTAATGCCATCACACATGGCATACGCCGACTTGTTGTCAGGCTAGACTCACAACTCGTCATCCTATAGCTTACTGACATCTATTCCGTTCGAAATCTAGCTATCTATCGTATGTTCCTAAGGGTCAGTATTTTGGAAAGGCAGCTTGATTCTATTCAATATCAACACATTTCCAGAAACTTAAACACATTAACTAGTTCATTAGCAAATTATGTGTTAGATAGACATTTGCAACATTTATAAAAGAAAATAATTTCATTAACATTTGCATCAGGATCATATAACTTAACCAAAATAAAGCTCTGAAAATAAAAAAATATATATAATTGTTTATAGTTTTTACAAAATGTTTTTTGTCTAGGAAAAAATTGGTCACACGACCCAAAAACTCAAAAATGCAAGAAAGCACCCTAGACTAATGGTGCTGGTGATAACAAGTCACCATCTATGTGATCATATGTAAGAGCCTAGTCCATCGACTCGACATGCCAGTAGTATGGCACTGTAATATCAGAGGTAACTCGTCGGTCCTCACATTCAGAATGCCAAGGGTGAGGTCCTCGATCTGATCCTGCGAGGGTCTCAGCTACATCTAGATCATGAAGGACAACCCTCCCTACAGCCTCCATTGTTGGAACAACAACTGCTACCCTCGAGCACACTGCTGGTCACAATGGTCCAATATCTGCACAAATATATGAGTTTGATTAGTATTGATAACATGTAAAAAACACAAGAACATTATAAAATCAATAAACAAAGATATAGTCAGATCTTTTACCTATAACACCCCACTACTCGCCAGCTAGCAGCACCAAATTTGGGTCGCCCCGGAAATCCATCCCGGCATATGGATAGCCGGCATAAACCATCTGCTAATGGTTGAACCACTTGAAGAATGCATTAGAGAATGAAATCTAAGATTGACCAGCATGTCTGGCCATAAGATCAACCCATCTCTGCATCCATGGCTCTGTCGGTGCTGGTAGTCTGAGTGAAATGTATTATGGCTACATCAATGGGATCTTCTCCAACGCAAAAGATGTCAGAATAGAACCATAACCAAAGTTCTTGGATCTTCCGTTCTTCACCTTGGTAAGTTGTTCTTTTATCACCAGAAGCACTGCATCACACCAGTTGAATACCTTTGGTTCAAGGCATTCCAAGGCATACTGCATATAGGACCTGTTGGCCAACTGAAGGGTCGTGCTGCCAACCAATCTAGCAAAGGTGAATAAGATAGTCCTCAAGGATTGGTTAGCGACATCTCTAACGCTGATATTGCCATCCCTAGTTGGTTGAGATCTATCTCTACAGTATCGGCGAATGTAATCCCTCATAGATTCACCCCCACGGGCGGATCTTGATAGTGAGAAAGGGGCACCACGCCTAGATAAACCGGTCAAAAAGTAGACATACTCAACAGTCAAAGGGATGGATTTACCTCTAATCTAGAACACTTGGTTGGTAGGATCCCATGCATCAAGAAGATATTGCAACAAGTTGATTTGTTGCCTCATGCTAGATATGTGGAAGAACTTGAGCAAGCCACAGTTCCGCAATACAGTTACCATACCCGGATCATGTAAGGAAATCATATCCTCTTCTTCATGCTCACATTCATGCCATGTAATGACCATCTTGCTACGATGAATCTTTGAAAAACAAAAAAGAGAAGAATTAGGATCCTGATTTGGGCAAAAACAGGCAAAAATTCCATAAAAAATTAGTGCATAAACTTTCCTCCTTGCACCCATCGCACCCTAGCTGTGTACTGGGTGGGATGCATACTAACTGGCCAATGGCCAGCTCAATGTGCATCACACCTTTTGATGTGTACTAGGTGCGATGGGGAGAGAACGAAATGTTCAAACCTCAGAGGCTCAGAAAAGTAGGAAAACATGCTCAGAATCAAAAAAGAAAAGAATGCAATTGAAGAGCTCGGGGTTAGCTCCTACTTGTTCTAGACAGCGCCGAAAATCGTCCATAGAATCTCCTGGAATCAACTGATGAAAATCGAGGGGGAAAAACACCTCCAGAGCTCCAACAATCCCAAATTTGAATGAAATGGTAAAATGAGAGGTAAAAACTACTTTTATGTTACTGTTCACGTAATTCAAGTAAGGTATTGGTTTTTTAACTCATTTTTCAAGAATGTATGTACATTTCTAATCAGTTTGATGGAGCAATTGAACAGGTAGTATGACCATCAAGAGAACATAGTGTTAATGGTGAATCGAACATCTTTGACTATTATAATGAGCAATGTTTCTGCAAAGTTCAAGGCTGTTAAAAACTAAACCTAGCTATGAGCATATGTTCTCCCATAATTCAAGATCATTAAAAAATGAACCTACGATCGGTAAATAATCTTTGTAATTGCATTACTATCATATTTTAAGCCTTGGTCGTGTTCTTAACATCACCTCCACTTTTTAGCCGATCATTCACCTCCACTTGATTGTTTACCCTTTTGAGAAACAGCTACAATGATTGATTTTGTTAGCCACCTTCTTTACACTGTCATGATTGAAAAGTTCCAAACCTTACCTGGAACCAACTACTACCCAAAAATATTACGCGTTCCTCAAAGCGGTGTCTCTTTTAAGCTCTTTCTAGACTCGTAAAATATAAAAAAAATGTCGAGCAATTGGCCTCTACAGCTCTTTAAAGTGATTGGAAGTGTCATCCCTCCTCTAGATTTTAATCTTTTTGGACCTGAGGGATCATTACACAAAAAGATCGAGCGCTTGTCTTTTTCGGCTCGTTAAAATGATCGGAAAAATCATCCCTTTCGTATTATTTTATACTTTTTCGGACTTAAGGGATTATACTACGAAAAAGGATTACTGGAGTTTCCTTTCCGTCTCTTTTCAGATTCTCTAAAATTGAAAAGGACCGAGTTATCTTTGTCATTAAACTCATTAAAACAATAGCGACAAACTTGTCCATTACAGACAAGAGCGAGTTTCACTATTGCTAGGCTCGCTAAAACATAGCGACAGGTTTGCCCAAAGGCAAAATTATAGAACAAGCATTATTTATCCTCCTAAATTTTGAAAAAAATAAAGAGGTACTGGTTAGAAATGATTGGGGAAAAATTGGGAAGAAAACTTGAAGAACTTTACTAGTAGCAGGTCGCTTTTGAACATGACACTTTCACTCCATTACCATGATTGAGTCAAGTTGGGTTATTCCGTTCACTGGTCATATCACCATTGATCCTCCGTACCATCCATTTGTGGGGTTAACACTACCAATCCATTGTAGGTGTCACCCATATGTTCAAGAGAAGTCACTCAGATAATTCACCAATCCAGCTTACACCTCATCTGCTACAATACCTTCATGCTCCATTCTTTCATGACCGCCACCCTTAACCTTGTATCATCAGATCGTTTTCACCTCCACAAAATCATTTGCTCCATTTTGTGTCGTAGATGTGGGATTCATTAAGGCCCTCCTACGATAGGTCACTTCTTGTCAACATCAGCTCATTATCCAAGAAGCTGACTTAGGATCAACCCTTTCAGTACTTTGAAGCTTGCATGCCTCAATGGCAAGTTTCTCACTTCCGACAATAGGTTTACATCAATGGCCTTCGACCGAAAGATTTTACGTGGTGTTCGATATCGAA